>MU223609.1:539973-550354 GCA_018584345.1 Thuja plicata
CTCCTATGTAGGCCTCCTTAGAAGATTGTGCCCTAATTTCATATAAAAGGGAAGCTTTCTCTCTCATTTTCTCTAAGTCTTCTAATCATGATCAAGCATTCTCAAACTATCTTCAAGTGTGATTCAAGCAAGAAATCAAGAAATATTTCAAGCAAGCATCCATCCATTCAAGTATCCATTTTCATGAAGGAGATCCATTGGAGGCCATTGAAGGGTTGAAGCTACATAGTGCCCTCTTTGGTGATCTCTCCATCCACCTTCTTCCAAGCTTATTCCAAATTCAAGAACCCATTCAAGACTTGGTATTGGAGATCTAAAAGAAAGAGATTGAAGACATCCTACCTTTCTACATTCCACATTTTGAAGCATACTTGTGGATTCAAGGATTCAAATCTGCCACAAGGACTTTTTCAAGCAAGGTGAATTTATGCATTTACTTTGTCCACTTCTGCAATTTAAATTACATATATTTGAGGTTAATTCCTAAATTAGGGTTTGAACAAGGCAAACCCCTCCCTCACAACAAACAAATATCCTTTTTCTTGTAGGTACAGGTTCAGAATAGTTGATTTGAGACTAGATCTGGATACCCTTTTCGACTTTCTTTTGGACGACGTGAACAGATTTTCTGTCATACTTGTGTAGGTCAGGGTTGACATTATTGGGTTAGGGTTGACATTTGTGGGTCAAGGTTGACCTTTTTAATAATATGACATCGGAACGGAAAAATATTTTTGGGTTTTGTTCGTCTCTGTGTTTTGCTTCGGGATCAATTGTCAGTTTTTCTAGAAATAGTCCATAAACCTCAGAAAATAGCATTCTTTGATTTGCAATATTTCAAGGTTAGTGCATTTTCCCCATTCCTTCATTTACTGCCATATATCATTTATATACATATAATTAACAGAATTTAAGGTATCTCTCTTGTTATTCTCCTTTCCAAATAGTTGATTCATTTGTGCTTTAGCCCTTCTCTTGGGTTGATCAACTTGGATCTCCCATTTGTGCATTTGAGGATAAAAGAGGAACATCTTATCTTCTCCCTAATCACAATTTCAATACACAATTAATCAATCAATTCAATTCAATTAAGGTTAAGGAATTCAATACAATCTAGGCAACTCAAAGAACAATTTGCACATTTCCTATTTCAAACATTACATTTCAAGATAATTAATAATCTATCAAACACTTCTTTCTTAACACATTACACATTTTTAATAAACATATCTGTATTTCAATCCATCCCTTTACATTTTAGTAAGATAAGATATTTTCTTATCTTACACAAGTATTTCAAAGGCATACATCTTGTAGGGACTTAATAATCTGAGGTGTATTAAATGGTGGATTGAAGTTTAAAGGATAAATTTTTGAGGCCACTGATTCACCCCCCCCCTCTCAGTTATTAATAACAAAGTATTCCTTATGGTTAGACATGATCACTCCCAAGAAGATCATTGGAAAATATCCATACATTCTATCTATGGAAAAGAAGCTAGATTTTCCATTTCAACAGAGTTACCAACTTGAAACCTTTCTACTCAGCTTATCCTCTTTGAAGAAGGAGACCCTTTGTAGGTAAGGTATGCTCAGCTCATGGAGTTGGAAGAGAATAAAGATAAATCTATGTAGAGCATGGAGTTCCAATAGATGCAAATCAAGAAGAGATTTGATAGGAGAGCCAGATTAAGGAACTTCAATGTTGGGGATATAGTCCTCAAATGGGATGAATTCATATCCAATCCTGGCAGACATACAAAGTTTGAGTCCTTTTGGAGGAGCCCATTTGTGATCACTGAGTGCAAGGAGCATAATGATTTTTAGCTATCAACTCTTGAAGGATAAGCCTTGCCAATTTCTATCAATAGATTTCACCTAAAGGTTTTTTTGAGGTTTGTCCAGCTTTGTAATTAAGTTTCCTACTTTCTTTTCTGCTTTCTAGGTTATTTTTTCTTGCTTTCCTCAAAGTGTTGTGCATAGTTTGTTTGTTTCTTCTTGTATAGACATTTTCCCTATTTTGGTTCATTGTCCCTCCTCCTGGTTTCAATCCTCCTTCCTTCCTAGAAGTATCTTTTTGTGCTTAATGCAAACTCATATTCCCAATGGGATATCAATAGGCCATTAGTTTTATATGTCTAGCAGGCTGACATTCAACAAAAATTGCCAAAAATGTTACCCAAATTTCTTATTTTATGCAGTTTTGGCTACAAGTGGAGAAAATGAGGCTCCCACAAGGGTAGATCCCAACTTATATGTTTCTACACTATTTTACTTGTCTTTTCCTCTCTCTCTACATTTTTCTAGGTCACTGGTTTACCCCTTGTTCATGTCTTAAAGGACCTAAATGCTAAAAACCCTATGAAAAATATCTTAAACCCTAACTCCTTGGTGGATGTTATATTTCTTCATTATATTTTCTTCCACTTAAGGTTCTTATTCTTCACGTAATTTAAGCTTCCTTCAAGCAGTCACTTTTATGCTTGGTCGCGCAGTCAGGACGGTCTTGTAGAATATCAACTTGACTGTTTGAGTGTGTGACTTAGTTTATGTTGCGGGTTATTTTTTGTCATCGCTCACTCGCACAGGATGAAGATTGACAGTTGTCATTCATTCACCCAGAATCAAGGTATATTCTTTTAGGGGTGGAGAGTGTGCGACAAGATGCCACATATTCTTGGTGTGGCCAGCTGAGGGTAGAGACAAGTTAAATATTGATCAAGTTTCTTTTGATCGTGTGGTCAATGTTATGGATTAAAGGTAAAGTTGATTGAAATATAATTATCAAGGCATTATGCCTCATTGACGCATGAAAATTTGTCAGAGCTTGGACCCATCTACGGTAAGGTAATCTTTGAGCAGGTTTCTTTTAATCCTATGGTGGGTATAAAGCCTTAATGCCGAAGTGCTTGAGATCTATCCATTAAGGAATTACACCTTGAAGACACGTGTTCATGGTGGGGCTGGGCTGGTAAAAAAAAAGGTAAAGTAAAGACTGATCAATTCTTATTTGATTGGATGACCAGTGTATTTATTTAAAGACAACGTGATCAACATCTATTGTTTAAGGCATTACACCATAGTGACATCTGGCATTGATGATGTCATGGGTCCCGGGTTGAAAAGGGTAGTAAGACACAACAAGTAATAAAGATCAGACGGTGGGTGTAATGCCTTGATCATAAAGATGAAGAAGGATAACCATTAAGGCATCACGCCTACATGCCATGTGGTAGATCTAATCTTATGCTCATGGGTAGCTTAAGGTAGATCAATGATCGTGTTTAAAAGATAGTAAAGTTTTAAATCTTAGTCGTTGATTGGGCATTCCGCACCACCTGTGACCTTTGTATTTTAATTCAAATATTTAAATGATATTTGTCATGGTTTTCATGGCAGTGGTGATGTTTTCAACTTGCAGAATAGGTAGATGGATCGATCTGATCTATCTCCTCAAATTTATGGTGGTGGGAGATGTATTCATGGCCATATATGATCTTCTAAGATATTTCCCAGGTGCATTGATGAGCATACTTGACTGGTTTAGGGTTTATGCATTATTTATTGAGAATCTATTGTAACACTAATTCTTCCCTAACTGATCAGATGGATTGACTCCTGAGCCTGTGTGCTAGGGGAGGTTGTATATAAGTAGTTTTAGAAGATTTTTTAGCTAGAGGTTTTTTTAGCTTATGCAATTATTTCTATGGCATCTTCTCTGCCCCTAGGTTTTCACCTGTTTGTAATTTCTCATTGATTTCCAGATTATGCAAAGGAGTTTTGTGATATCTTCTCTATCCCTGGGCCTTCTTGTCTTTATTTCTCTTATCTGAATTATAATATAGTGGTTGATATGAGAGGAATCTTGGAGTTCTTGAGCCCTCTTTCTTTTTGAATCTTGGTGCACTATTGTGAATGATTTGATTTAGATGATCTTGTGGGTATTGTTCAATCCCCTGTCATTTTGTCTCATTTATGTGTCTATTTACTGGAGTGAATCTCTATTTGTGGGTCATAGTTTGTGTCTATTCTCTTGAATATGTTATTGTTTGTGAAATCTTCTCTTTCCCTGAATAGCCTCTTTCATTTCAAACCTCTCTATGACATACTTATGATAGCCTATTCAGAAATTTGTGTTCTGCTAGATTCATGATTTCATGCTATTTTTGGTGACTATGTTTTGATTTAATTTACCTTTAGTGCATCACCTAGTAGGATAATTTTCTTTTCAGTTATTTCCCTTTTAGTTCTCCTTCTATCCCTTTCCCTTCCAAGTTTACTTCATGTTACAAAGAAGATAAGGTGTTTATCCAAGAGGAACCAGTCTAGAACTTGGAGGCTTCACTTCAGTTAGTAGAGGTCCCACAACCTAGAAGTGATTACCATGTTCTACTAGATTTTTAGGCTCAAGCACTTAACAGGGTGAAAAATTTAGTGTATACAAATAGTATTAACTACTAGTAGAATGTAATTATGCACTAATTAGTGTTCTTTATATCTATATAATCTAACATATTTAAAACTCTTCATAGGTTGCAGGATACTTCAAAGGCTACAAAGGCCAGACTACAAAAGATTGGCCAGCACAAACTTGGCTTTGGTGGTTATTCACAAATTCAAGCATGAATTGTAAGTAGTAGTAAATGAAATTCTAGATCTAAATTTTTATAAATTGCAAATAATTTTGTTTAATCAAAAAATGTAGTGCTCGGAATTTAATTTAGAGGCCACCAAAGAACACAAAAATATTGCCTTCAAGGAAGGCTATCAAGTCATGGCTGAATGCCTACGCCAAGATTCCACTGGCCCAACCCAAGATTCTCCTACATCGGTTGAACATATAAATATGACAAATGAAAAATATTTGAAATTGAATACTTGAGAAAAAATCTATTCGATGTTAATTTTGAACATAAATTAACTATTTTTGTTTTTTAAAAGAAAACTATGATAACAATGCGCATGACATTGCAATGCAGTCTCGTAATCCTAACATAGAACCTACGCTGCATGATGAAGGCCCTGATGTGGATTGTAGTGTTGATGGAGGTGTTCATTTTATATTGAAAATTAATTATGTAATTATTAATACAATTTAACATCTAAAATAGAAATTGGTGTAACCTTTTTTGTGTATATTTTAGAGCATACAGAACATCATGCTGAACAAGTGGAGGATGTTCAGAGTGATCACCATGTTGACTTTGGGGATGAAGAAAATGTTATTGTAGATGATGTGACACAGTGAGGTAAAGAAAATATATGTTTTGTTCTTTTAAATTTCTTTTTTTATTTATAGTTATTTTAATTAATGAAATACTTGTAACACTAATATAAAATGGTGTGAATTTAACCCATATAGTTGTTATTGCAATGGAACCCCCTTTGGCACAACAACAGAGTCTTCCTGAATACATGATGAGGAGATGTGTGTTGAGATCAAAATCAATAGAGGAGGGGAATGATGAGGATATTGATGCTCCGCTTAGCCATTTTGTTAAAAAAACAAACAAGAAACCAAAAAAGAAATGATTGCAATTAAATTTTTTTCTAATTAAAGAATGTTGTCTTAATGAATGTTATTTTTTACTACCAGTAAATTTTGATGAATGATGTGTTAACGGATTATTCATGAATGTTGTGTGTGAATGAATTTTATGTGTTAATGAATGTTATGTGAGTATAATTATTGAATGTAGGGAAGAGATTATTTACATAAGATGAATACGTGAACTCTATTTAGAGGAAGAAAATTAGTGGTATATAGTGATACAAGATAATATACTCTATTTTTATACCCTTAAGATGATGAACCTAGATTGATCTAGATCAAGACTATGAAGTCAAACTACGAATTCTCTGAGCATGAACACAGGCAAAGCCATCAATGATGAGCCCCTGAGTCTTAGGTCCAATCTCATAGGGTTAGTCAAATGGTTCTAACTATTCTTAAGTAATAGTTACAGACCCTTATATATGACATGAATTACATTTCTCTTATGTCTTTTATAATTTAGGTAAAAATAAACCTTTGAGGCTCTTTTTATACCCTTACTATGATGAACCTAGATTAATCTGGTTCGAGACTATGAAGTTGAACTACGAAGTCTCTGAGCATGAACATAGGAAAGGCCATCAATGATGAGACCCAAGGACTTAGGTCCAATCCCATAGGGTTTTTGAAATGGTTCTCACTATTCAAATGGTTCCACACACACACACACACACACACAACTTATACAAAATATACAACCTTCACCTATATATAAGGGTTGGTTAGAGAAGGCATATGCATAGGTGATGAACATGCAAATTTTCCTAAGTAATACTGGGAGATTACCCAGCAAAAGATGTACTATTGTGATAAAATCATCACAAGTTCATTTATTGTTGGGTCAAGCTCCCAGTAGTGCTTGGTCAAATTTGCATGTTTGTCACTTGTGCATATACCTTCTCAGAAAATACATAACTTTCATTCCAACCATAGGAATAGTCTATAAATTAGAGGAACATTTCATCTAAACTTTTATTTTATGACTTCCAAAGTTATAGATTTTTGTGAAGAGATTTGGTCATGTATTAATAATGCCCTAGTGGATTGTTTGCATTAGTTGATTCTATACAAGATCGACCATCAATAGACTAAAAATTGCACCCTAAATTTACTTGAAGCATCAGATGCCCCAAATATAGGAAGAGAGAAATAAAAATGAACATTGTCTATCTATTCCTATCTTTGGGGCATCCGAAGCTTCAAGCCATACTTGACATCACCGGTTGACAACTTCACCATTTTGTCTTCAACAACATTGCCAGAAGAAGGAATCTGTGAGTGGTTTGGCTGTATTTGATGCCAGGTAATTTGACTAAATTTTGTTTATATTCTTGTAATTTTCTTGTTGATATTGGGTTGTAATAATCATAAAATAGTTGTATTTATCTTGTAAAACCATCTCTATCTAGCAAAACCACCTTGCCTGCACTTGGCAGGAACTATGCTACACTCCAGCTCTTGTTTTATTCTGGAATTGTTTGTGCAGGTTTGTACTCATCATAGAATTGAATGGGTGGATGGTAGATTATTATATTTTTGTGAGTTTCATTCATGTTGCCACAAATTCAATTGGTATTCAACACCACTCTCCCTCCCTCTTTTTATTGTACTTTCTTATTTTATCTGAGGAAAGAGGTTTACGTTTTGGTTGTCTAGTAGAATTTGGACCATGCTTTTTGTGGTGGAATGAAATCAAGGTTGTGCTTCTTTATCCTATTCTTATTTTATGATTTGAAAGGAATAAATATGCATAGGATGAAGAAGCACAACCTTGGTTTCATTCGACCACAAAAGCGTGGTCCAAATGCTAAAGGTCAAAAACCAAAATGTAAATTTCTTTCCTCATAGATAATAATAAAGTATAATCAAAAGAAGGAGAGTGATGTTGACTACCAAACAAAGTTGCGGTAGGCAGTATGATATGAAAAGAAAGTGTGTAAATGAATGTAAATGCAGAATACACAATGTAAAAAATTGTGAGGAACTCCCTAACAAAGCAAAGAAAGAGGTTGAAGCTAAAATGCAATCTTATAATAGTGCTAAGGAGGAGGAAACAAGGAATAGAATAATATTGCTGAACAAGATAAATAAAATTGATCGAAAGGTAATTTGCAATTGTACTCTTAAATCCTTTTGTTTGATTAGTTTACTTGTGTTTGTATGCATGCGAATTTGATCTAATGTTCACATTCATGGCATTGCAGAGTGATGGTAAAGAAGGAACAAATGGGAATTAGCAGGGTCTCCAATTCAGAGGTGCAGTAATCTACATTTATTGCTTTCATTTTAATTTCTTCAGCTATTTTATGTTTAACATTGGGTGTACAATATTCTAAATTGCTCAAATTTTGACATGTTTATATGGACCCAAATTATAAACAAGAAACTTAAATAGGTGAGCTTAACTGGTAATATATTTTATTAGTTGGGCTTCCAAATTGGAGCCCTAGTTAAATTACTATGAGATGTTGATAAACCGTTGAAATGGGGTCAAATACCAAATCAAACTAGTTTGGTGTGGCATACTTTAATTCCTACCTCTATTAATTTTTTGAAACTTAAAAATTCTTTCAATCAATATGCTTTTGAAACTTAGAAGTTACAACCTAAAGAAAAGATAAGGAAAGAGAGTTTACATCTTCAGACTATGGCTTTTCCTCTTCTTGACTAATTTACTTCCTCAAAAACAATGATACGTGTTCTTTGAGGGTTTTGTGTTCTTTTACTAGCCATAAATTCTCTTCTTTGTACCTTTATATATATCATTGTCAAAATGTTAGAGTTGGCAGTCATTTATATCTTTTATGTATTTCTTCAAACCCTCATAATTATCCCTTTTCTATGTTTTGATCTTTTGACTGCCATATTTGATATTTGTTCTCTTTAAGATCTTTAATTTTTTTTCTCAAGAGTAAGTTTTCTTTCTTATTTGTTGTCATGTTCAATTGAAATACTTCATATTTCACCACCCTTGACGACCATGTTGAGTGAAGGGTCTAAATGACCTTCTCAATTCTCTTTGGTTCTTCTAGATCATGACTATCTTCTATCATTAGACATCTTTTGACTACTTGGTAAACCAAAAATTCCCTCTTCAATGTTGTAGGATGCAACCATGGTACCCTCATGGCTATTCTTCATGCATTTTAGACTTCCTTTTTATGGTTTTCATGTTTAGAGGACTGTCAAAGTTTCACTATTCATCATGTCACTGATATATTGATACTTTATGATAATTATGCTAGCTAGGCCCACTATATTTTCATATATGCTCTACATTCATGATTATAATATGTTGACACCTTTCATGCATAGTATTAATGACTACCCCATTCTTGTGACAATCATCTCTTTCTTGCATATCACTATTGCATTATATTATCCAATATATCTTTCATATTCCTTAACAGTTAGCATTATTTAAGGTCTTAAACTTTCTCTCCATACCATTTCCTTGCTAAAGTGGAATGTATAACTTATTCTCAAAACTAGAAAATATCACTCACATCCTTTTCTTGCATGGAATATCAACAAAATTCTCTATGATAGTTCACATTAGTTAGTTTTGATAGATATTTCTCTTAAATCACCATCACTTTGATAATAATCACTACTGTAGCATCCTTATTATATCTCCTTTTGATTGTAATGAAAAATTGTTAGGGTCTTTTCACCGTGTCTTTGATAACAAAGTATTCATAGGTAATTGTACCTTTCCTTTAACACACTACCTACCTTTTGAAGCACATCTCCTTTTGTGACTACGAAAAACCCTAACCATGTTTACTATTTTGGAAATTTTTTTTTTTTAAAATTTATATATCATTGAATTTTATATACATTATCACCTAAGGCCCCTTGAAGGATAATAATAACACATTGTACTAATAGTCAACACTTTATTGTCATTTGGAAAGTAACAATCATCTAACAAGGATTTTCGCTATCTTGTAGACCTTTCTCCCTTAAAATACCAGACTATCACTTTATGACTCTCTTTTGACCTGGTTATACTTTGTAGGGATATCCTTCATTTATGTATTCTTAACCTGGCACATCTCACTATTCATGACTATCCTTTTGGATCTGTATTTTTTCTTCAAAAACCCTGTTGTTACATACCCTTATTAACTATTCAAAACTTTCGCAGACACAAGAAATTTTGTATTATCTGTTAGTTGTCTTAGGTTCAATTGGGATAAAAAGAAAGAACAAAATCAATAATCTCTTCAATTATGAATTTTCTCTTTTAGATAAAACTCATCGTTAATACTGGTATTATGTTTTTCATCATTTATAATCTGAGATTATGTTCCATATTACATCAAAGTTAGACATTCTTATAACAATTTTTGGCAAATTTTGTCTTTTGGAGTCTATTTTTTCTTTCATCCATGAATGTTGCTTCCTCTACATACTCTGTTTCACTTTGTCATGCCCCAAATCTAGGCACTAAAACCTAAAAAAAAATTTCTCTTTAATCCCGTTAAGTTAACTATAGGAGAGGAAACCTCTACACCTTTGCAAATCTCAGATTTAATTAATTGAAAGTTTAATCAACAATATAAATTTATAGCTTTAAGATTTTCTTATTAATACAATTATTAAATACATCTTTTGAATACATAAGTGACTTTATTACAAGGGGATTACAAATTTTCAATCTCCTTTAAACATTTCAAGAAAGAAAACTTTAAACTAGAAAGTAACTTTTTAAAAGAAGATAGTTACAATTTCACTTTTAATATAAATAACTTTGCCTCTTCACTAATGGCATAAAACTATCTTTAAATTGAATAAACACAAACATAAATTAGGAATAAGGCT
>MU223609.1:559511-570166 GCA_018584345.1 Thuja plicata
AGTGACACAACAATTTCACATGAGCATGACTTATTACACATTTACTTAATTAAATAAATTAAAATCATACACCACACTTTTACGAATAAAAAGACAATACAACGAGGTCCATGTCTCTTTATATAGATAGGGCCTTAGCATCACGGTTTTCACATAGGTCCATTCTTGAATACCTGATTAGTACCATGGTCAACTTTCTTGCACACTCATTGCACACATCAGTAGGTCCAATAAATCAATACATAAAAATAATAGAATACATAATGTAAGTTGAACACACATTCACTCACACTTGCATCAAAGATTATTGAACTTAACAATATCTGCATCTATTCCACATGCATAAACATAACTTTTAATAAATTTGCATCTTGAGTATATCTAACATCCACATACTAATCCAATATACAAGACCATCAAAACTAAGTTCTGTAAGGAAATCTTCATCACTAACATAGAGTATTATATAGATTTCCCGATTACATAATCAGGTGTTTGTATACAAACAAAGGTTTACACGGATTCATAAAGTAATACATGTGTCGCAAAAGTCTGACTATAGCAAAATTAGTACTGACTGGAGAGCATATAAAATAAGAAATAGTGTTAAGATTAAGTCAGACTGGGGTAGGCCTCACACACTTGTCATCCCAATGTAGGTGCTTCTATGAGTTGCTTACCAATCTTTATCTTAAAAAAAACAATATAGTTCCCACTTCCCAAATTTCCATTGTGTTGCACGACAAAAATAAGCCCATATGATTTCTTATGCATATAGCATTGTCTAGAACATTTTTATAATTATTCCCATTTTGATATTTTATGGTCTATAAATTTGAAACAAAGATGTACTGCATTACCATCTATAGGAACATCAAGTAATTTAGAAAGGGAATAATCATTAACGAGAAAGCACATTAAGTTCATTTCACTCCCCTTTATTGTGTAATGTAGGGCATACTCAATTACCTGAATCTCTCGATAACGGTGCAATTCATTTTTAGATCCAGGGGAAATACTTGGGGTTTTCATATTGTTTCAAAAACAACCAACACTTGTCATCCATTTCTAAAAGGTCCAATATTACCTTATAAGAAATAAGTATGAAACTAATTTTTTTAATCTAATATTTTACTACAAAGCACCATTTTTGACTAGGTGATAAATATTTTTCCTGTCAAGTATAAAGATTGTATTAATATGGGTTGGATAGTTACAGGACAAAATACCTCTGAGTTGAAATAAAATACAAACTATGATCACTTTAGATTGACAAATACAATTATCTGCGAGTTCAAAACCACTGGCAACTAGAGCACCTAACTTATGCTAGAGATAACAAAGAAAAAACAAAGAAATAGAAAAGTAGGGATTCCTAAGCATAACATAAATATACAAGTCCATTAGGGAGAGAAATTAGAGAAGATAGTCAATCCATTAAAATTTCCCTTTTTACTAAATTTCTCTTTCAAATAAATATTAGCATCGGTATTGAGGATGAAAATATTAGAAGCCAAAATTTCAAAATCAACAATAGTAGGAGTGGATTACAACCTAATTGATCAGGTAACAAAATCTTAAGTTGTCAATCTATTTTCCTCTATCTTCACTTGGTTCAACATTTTCCTTTTTTTTTTCAAGACATCGCTTATCATTTCAGCCAAGGAATTGTCATGTTTGGAGCTCCTCAGACTTAAAATGTCAGTTTTTATTTGTAGATAATTATGTACAAACATAAAAACAAAATCATCTCCTTGTGTTGATTTCTAGAATATGCTTCAATTTTCTTTGTAGTTTTAACAGACTCACTTGCATCTCTAGTATGACTGAAAGAGACAATGGACTATTATGCTCACCAAATATATTTGGAAATTCCTCTTCTTTGGTATGACCGAAGGAGATAAAAGGGCTAGACTTCACTATTTTTGTGCCATCAACAGACAAACTATGTTCAATATATCATCCAAGTGTAAGGGCTGATTATATTGTTTTGACTACTCCCTTCTTGTACTTTATCTTCAACCAACCTTCTCCACAACACTATGCCTTCATCTTTATCTTCAACCAACCTTTATCACATGAGTTTTTCTTCTATTGATTTCATCTTTTCTTCTCATCGTGTTTTGCAAGACTAAATGTATGGGTTGATATCTTATACAATTATTGCATAAGGTAAACAAACAAATTTATTCTTTAATTTATGGTATGGAATTGAGACTTCATTAATTATTGTTTTGCAATCAATAAACTTCAATGTTGCCTTATTTGTGGATGTTTTTATCAAATTGAATGATTATTACCATTGTTCTATTAAATATTCTTTGCACGGTCTCATATCATTTATTATATGTACCATTACTACTATAGAGCCACACTTTATCCTTTTGTAGCCTATGAATTTCCTAGTAAGCTGGATGCTTCACTCAATTTACTTCTGATTGGAATCAAAGTCTGATCATCCTTTTTAAGCCAACATTAAAATAATGTATAACTACTATCACCTTGCATGTTCTTTTTTAATAGCAGAAAACCCCCCTTAGCAGTTAGCTTTTGGTTTCTTGTACCTTCAAGAAAGATTGTTTCTTTTCTCTACTCCAAGTTACCCATTTAGTGTAATTAAGAAGATAAGTTTTAGACTTAGTCTTCTAAAGATAAATTTTTAGAGAATCTATTTTATAAGAGGAAACCATGAATTAGGAAACACTCTAATTTAAACATTGTAAATTAAGTTATTATTCTAGTATCTCTCAACCAAATTAATTGGACTTTATATTGTAACTTTTTAGTTTTGAAAATGGAGTCTCTCATGGGGATTTTGACAAATAAATGCTATTCCATGTTCTTTGTGATGACATGTAACTGATTGAATATTTTAAGATTTTAATTTGATCACCAAAATGCAGAAAGATAATGCAAGACATTAAATCAGTTAATGGATTGTATTGTCATTGATGTCAAATAGATATAATCTAATTGATTATAATCAAAGTGTCAAAGACTTCAGAGAATCAAAGAGATAAAGATTATGCTTTCATTAATGCATAAAAGACAAGCACTCACTATGTGACTTCAAACATTGATGGCTAGTAGAACCCGATGGATAGAGATAAATGAAAGTTAAGTCACTGTGATACCTGATAAAGAAACCCAATGAGCATTATCGATGAGAAGAATCACAAGCATAACCGACGGCTAGAATTATAGTGTTAACTGACGAGCAAAAATTTGCAGTGAAGCCCAATGGACAGACAACCCCGACAGAGAATCCTGAGGAGAACTGGAGTGTTGACCAAAGATATCAAAGAGTTAAAATATAGAAGTTAATTGGAGTTTAGAAATGAAAAAATATCTAGCTGGCAGAGCTAAATATAGACTTGACTAGTAGTTATCATTGTTTTCATTGACAAGATAAAGCCAGAGATAAGTAAAGGATTTAAATCTATTTTGTCCAGTTGGAAAGAATATTTCTACGAGATAAAACAAGAGTTTTTCTTTAAATCAGATTGGCTAAGATTGGGGATCACGCCAAGATCAAGAAAATCAAGAACCTAGAAATGGTGATATCATGTCTATAAAGAGATAACTTAATTCATTACAAATAAAGGGGAGTGAATGAAAAATAGGATTCTGGAGAGAAGCTGATGAAGAACAACTTCATATAGTCCTGATCAATCAAGCTGAGGAAAGAGCTAAAGATGTCTACGAACACTGACAAATAGTGCATAGCATCATAGAGCAGAACAAGAGTGGAGCAAAGGTATTGAAAAGATATATTGATCAGATTGATTTAATGAGCTTACAATCAATCTGAAAATCTGCAAGTATAAGTTGTATATGTGAACAGATCATATTGTTTCAGTTTAACCATTGATTCAGAAAGTCTCTTAACCGAAGGGGATTTAAAGATCCTTTCTATATTGAGATACATCCTAAGGAGTATCAAATTTTTTGATCATGAATATAACATTAGATGCCAGATACCATTTTCCAATCTCGAAGAGTTAGGAAAAGGAAGGTAGCAAAGAAATGCCTCATATCAAGTGACAAACTAATATTTTAAATCCTTTAACAAGGTCACAACTAACAGTGTTTTTGTAACCTTTAACAGGGTTGGCTCTTCACCGAGCTCACTTTAGAAGAGTGAAAATTTTGGGTTACTGGTCCCAAGTGGTTTTTCCCTTAACAGGGTTTCCACGTTAAAAATCCATGTGTCAATGTGTTTATGAGTCATTACTTTAGTGTTTTGCATTACACATAGCTAATCTTGATTGATCGGTATACTCTAAGTAATTTACTATTTTCAGTAAATTGGAAGATTGTTAATCGGTAAACATAAAGAATAAGGTTTAACAAAGAACTCCGAGAACTAGTTATTTAATAAGTATATTTGAAGGCATTCATATTATAGGACTGAAGATAACTAGAGGCTTAATATTTTGGTACTAAGTTTTTTGGGTTGATTAATTGGAATATTTAATTGAGGCTACTGATTCACCCCCCTCTCAGTTATTACTAACAATTGGTATCAGATCCTGTGTGCTTAGAAAGTGAGTTTAACAACTGAAGTAAAAGATCACAAGATGAAGAGACAAGATGTACCCAAGTTGAATAAAGACAAATTTGCATCATGACAAAGTAGAATAAGACTCCACCTATCAGGTATTGGTAATGATGTTACTCAACACCTTGATACTGAATATGTGTTTCCTACAAGACCTCACACTCTTGAGAAATTAAGATAAAATCATGAGCATAATTACATGATGATAGAACTTGCCTCATCACTCTCCGATGCTGATTTTGAAGATGTCAAAACCTGCACCTTTGTAAAGAAAATGTGGGATAAGTTGAAGCTGGTACATGGAGGAGATGCTAATGTACTAAGAGCCAAGGGAGAAAGTCTAAGAGGGAGGTTTGATGACCTAAGGATGAAATAAGGACAAAATATCACTCAATATAGCTGCAGAATCAAAGAGGTAGTAAATGGTATCTGAAGAGTTGGAGGGGTACTTGAAGAGGAGACAGTGGTAAGTAAAATCTTAAGAACCTTACTACCTGTATATACTATTAGAGTTTCTGCTTTTCAATAAATGAGAGTAGTTGCAAACAATATAGTTACTCTAGATAGTCTGATTGGTAGACTGATTTCATTTGAGATGAATAACTTTGATAATAGTGTCTTACCATCTATAGAATCTGCATTCAAATCTTCTTTGAAAATAAGTAATTCAAGTCATAGACATGCTATTAGAAATGATAGTGAAATTGATAATGAGGATCAAGGACTTGATGAGATTGAAGCACTAATGGCAAGAAGATTACAGAGAGAAAAAGGTAGATACAAAGGTAAATTACCACTTGTATGTTTCAATTGTAAAGAGGTTGGACACTTTGCTATAAGATGTCCAAACAGAAGAAAATATGACAGAGGTAATGACAGATCATATGAGAAGAAGTTTTATAGAGGCGATAACAGAGATTACCGAAGCAACCGACAATCTGACAAAAGAGATACCCAAGACTACAAGGAAAAGGAGAAGAAATCCTCTTACCTAGCTAAGAATAGAGCTAATGAAATTGAAACTGAATCAGAAGAAAACATTGAGATGGTACTTGTATCCATGAAGGATGATTCAGACGAAGAAGAAGAAAGGTATGTAGAAACTACACTCATATCTAAGGTTAGTAAGAATGATGTCTGGATCATAGATAGTGGCTACACTCACCATATGACCGGTGATAAACAAAAGTTTGAGACTTTTGAATACTATAATGGTGGTTCAGTAAGAATGAGAAATGATACACCTTGTCTAGTTGAAGGTAAAGGAAATATAATGTTGAATAACCTGATCAAATGTGAAAATGCTTAATGGGTAAAAGGACTGAATTATATTCTGTTAAGTGTTTCATAGCTGAATAATACAGGTCATTGAGTGGCATTTGAAAATAAGAAGGCAAAGATCTTCAATGAATCAGGAGGGTTAATTGGAACCAGTGAGAAGACAAAAGGTAACCTTTTCTATCTTGATGACATTAACACTTGTTTAATGGCTAGAAATGAAGACATATGGTTGTGGCACAAAAGATTGTGTCATTTGAATTTTGAAAACATGATAAAGATAAGCAATAAAAGGAATGTAAGAGGCTTACCAAGCATGTCTAAGCCCGAGCATATCATGTGCAAGAATTGTCAAAAAGGTAAGCTGACAAAGTCTAATTTCAAGAGTAAAACCCATCCATTTAATGCAATTCTAGAAATAGTCCATGCTGATCTATGTGGACCCATGAGGACAAAGAGTTTCTATGGAGATAGGTATTTTATTCTCTTTGTTGATTATTATTCTAGAATGATGACAGTTATGTTCTTAAAAGATAAATAAGAAGCATTAAAGATGTTTAAATGGTATAAGGCTATGGTAGAAAAACAAAGTGAAAAGAAATTGAAATTCTTAAGGTTAGATAGAGGAGGGGAATTGATTTCAGATGAATTTACTAACTATTGAAATGAACATGGAATTAAAAGATAGGTTTCTGCACCAAGAACACCACAGAAAAATGGAATTGCTGAAAGGAGAAATAGATCAATTGTTGACTGTGCAAGAACATTGATGATTTAGAAGAGCATCACTCAACATTTCTAGAGGAAAGATGTCAGTACTGTTGTCTACATATTAAACAGAGTACAATTGAAGGACACAAAGAAGAAACCCTATGAGATTTGGTATGTTCATACACCCGATGTAAGTTACTTCAGAATCTTTGGTAGTCAATGTTATATTTTGAAAGATGATAGAAATGGAAAAATTGACTCGAAAAGTGAAGAAGGTATCTTTCTAGGGTAGTAAACCAAAAGAAAGGCTTATAAATGTCTTAACAAGTCATCTAACAAGATCATTGAAAGTGAAAATAGATGAATTTACAGAAAATAATGATAAGGAAAGTAGAAGAGAACCAGAGGACTACAATAGGTTTGTTTATACAGAACCTGACACTCTACCCAAGCAACATTGTATCACTCCCAAGAAACAAAATAATGCACCCGAGCATCAGGTTACAATTACCAAAAATAAGGAAAATCCTAAAGATGATGTTCCGAGAAATGGAGATCAGAACGAAGGCCAAGAAGATGATCAGAATGATGAACAAAGAGCTGAACCAAAAATTTCCAAGTATGTCAGAAGACATCATCCAAAAAATCAAATCATAGGAGACAAGAAGGCTAGAATGAGAACAAGAAGTAAGTCACTAAACACTAGTTGTTTACTTTGTGATTTTGAGCCTAAATTTGTTAATACTGCACTTGAGAATGAAGAATGGGTTAGTGTTATGAATGAAGAAATATAATAGATTGAGAAGAACAATACATGGACACTAGTCCCAAGACCAGATGATGAGAATGTCATCAGAACCAAATGGATATTCAGAAACAAGCTAAATGAGAATGGAGAGGTCACAAGAAAAAAAGAAAGCTTAGTATGCAAGGGGTATGCGCAAGAAGAAGGTATTGATTATGGAGAAATCTTTTCACCCATTGCCAGACTAGAAGGAGTTAGAATTTTACTTTCTTATACTACATTCAAAGGATTCAAGGTATACCATATTGATGTCAAATCTGCATTCCTAAATGGAATACTGGAAGAAGAGCTATACATTGAACAATCATAAGGGTTTGTTGATCTAGATAAGAGAAACATGGTTTGTAGACTACATAAAGCCTTATATAGATTGAAATAAGCACCTAGAGCTTGGTATGAAAGAATTCACTCCTATCTCATTAGCATTAAATTTGTAAGAACAAGTGAAAATATCAATTTGTACTTAAAACAAGATATCGATGGTAATATTCTGATTGCTGAAATTTTTGTTGATGATACCATTTTTGGGGGGAAATTAAATGTTATGCAAACCCTTTGCTAACAAAATGAGAAAAGAATTTAAAATGTCTATGTTTGGGGAGATCAAATTATTTCTTGGTTTATAGATTCTTCAACAAGATGCAGGCATATATATCACCCAGTCCAAATACATCAAGGAAGTGCTAAAGATATTCAAGATGGAAGATTCCAAACTAGTTGGAACACCTATGGCTACCGGATGTAAGCTGACAAAAGAAGACAAATAAAATGAGGTAAATCAGACCTTGTATAGATTAATGATTGGAAAACTAATGTATGTTGTTCATACCAGACCAAATATAGCACATGCAGTTGGAATAGTTGCAAGATTCTCTGCTAATCCCAAAGAATCACATATGATTGCTGTCAAGAGAATTCTGAGATATCTGAAGAACACCGAGGACTATGGCTTATGGTATAAAAGAGAAGGAAAATTTGAGCTACAAGTCTATACAGATGTTAATTGGACTGGAAAAATTGATGACTGAAAGAGAACAACTGGAGGAGCATTCTTCATGGATGACATACTTGTCACATGGATCAGAAAGAAGCAAGGATGCATCTCTCAGTCTACTGCAGAAGCAAAGTATGTGGCTGCTGCTAAAAATCGCTCCAATATTGCATGGATCAAACAATTGCTGAAAGGTATGAATATGAAGATTATTGAACTAGTAATTATCTACTGTGATAATACCAGTGCAATTAACATTTCTTAGAATCCAGTCAATAATGCTAAGACTAAGCATATTGCTATCAACTATCACTATCTAAGAGAACAAGTGCAAGAAAAGGAGGTGATAATGGAATATGTTCAATCAAAGGAATAATTAGCTAATACATTCACCAAGCCATTACCGTAAGATACATTTGAGTACTTGAGAAAAAAACTAGGGGTCCAACCCTTGTCTATCGGTCAGTAAGCTGACTAGGAGGCTCCATCAACTTACACATAATCAGAAGATCATTCATGTTGATGCAAACACCGAGATGAACAACAATAGATACATCTGTACACAACAAGGTACAAGTCTAAACCGAACATAAGAGACATTGTATTACTGATGGATAGGGAAATTCAAGGAATATATTATATAAAGGGATGAAAGATGATATAGAAGAATTTTTTTTGGCATTGTTGTCAAAGGGAGAGATTATCTCATTATCAGATTATCTCATTATCATAAGGGAGAGATATCAAGAATCACAAGGGAGAGATGATCTCATTATCAGGAAAATATTATATCAGTATCCATGAAGAGAAGTTTCTAAGAATCAAAAGGAAGAGATACTCAATATTAAAAGGGAGAGATATTGATTACATATGAAATATCCATCTAAGGGAGAGAAGTAACAAAGGGAGAGAGTTCATACAAAGAGAGAGATTGCTATCAAAGGAAAAAAAAATTATCAAGAAGAGGAACAATCAAGGAAGAGAACATATCAGAATAGAGACATTAGATGCTACATCTATCCTGTGAAGGGATTGAAGATTGAAGAAATCACTCTGCAAGAAACAAATCTAAGCTATTTGAGCTTACCGAAGGCCAGACATTTGTAATAGTTACAATTGGAAATATTGATGAAACTGTTATATTTTATATTTTATTAGTAATAATATAGTGTAATAATGTAGTGTGTTGTCATCAATGCCAAAGGGAGCAATTTTTGACATGTAACTAATTGAATGTTTTAAGATGCTAAGATGATCATCGAAATATAGAAAGATAATACAAGACATTAAATTAGTTAATTGATTGTATTTTCATTGATGTCAACTTGATATAATCTAATTGATTATAATCAAAGTTTCAAAGACTTCAGAGAATCAGAGAGATAAAGATTATGCTTTCAGTAATGCATAAAAGACAAGCACTCACTATGTGACTTCAAACACTGACGACTAGTGGAACATAACAGATAGAGATAACTGAAAGTTAAGTCACTGTGATTCTCAAGAAAGAAACCTGATGAGAATTATCAAAAAGAAGAATCATAAGCATAACCGATGGCCAAAATTACTGTGTTAACCGATGAGCAGAACTTTGCAGTAAAGCCTGACGGACAGACAAACCCGACAAAGAAGCCTGAGGAGAATTAGAGTGTAGACTGAAGCTATCAAAGAGTTAAAACACCAAAGTTAACTGGGGTTTAGAAATGACAAAATATCTAGCTGGTAGAGCTAAATATAGACTTAACTGGTAGTTATCATTGTGTTCATCGACAAGATAAAGCCAGAGATAAGTAAAGGATTTAAATCTCTTTTGTACATTTGGCAAGAAGATTTCTACAAGATAAAACAAGATTTTTTCTTTAAATCAAATTGGCTAAGATTGAGGATAACACCAAGATCAAGAAAATCAAGAACCTATAAATGATGATATCATGTCTATAAAGAGACAACTTAATTCATAACGAATAAAGGGGAGTGAATGAAAAAGAGGATGTTGGAGAGAAACCGATGAAGAACAACTTCATACAGTCCTGATCAATCAAGCTAAGGAAAGAGATAAAGATTTATGTGGACACTGAGAAATAGAGCATAGCATCACCGAGCAAAACAAGAGTGGAGCAAAGGTATTGAAAAGATATATTGATCAGATTAGTTTAATGAGCTTACAATAGAGCTGAAAATTTGCAAGTATAAGTTGTATATGTGAACAAATCATATTGTTTCAGTTTAACCATTGATTCAGAAAGTCTCTTAACTAAGCAGGATTTAAAGATCCTTTCTATATTGAGATACATCCCAAGGAGTATCAA
>MU223609.1:570216-597626 GCA_018584345.1 Thuja plicata
AATCCTCTAACAAGGTCACACCTAACAGTGTGTTTGTAACCTTTAACAGGGTTGGCTCTTCACCGAGCTCACTTCGGAAGAGTGAAAATTTTGGGTTACCGGTCCCAAGTGGTTTTTCTCTTAACAGAGTTTCCATGTTAAAAATCCATGTGTCAATGTGTTTATAAGTCATTAATTTAGTGTTTTGCATTACACATAGCTAATCTGGATTGATCAGTATACTCTAAGTAATTTACTATTTTTGGTAAATTGGAAGACTACTATTCCGTAAACATAAAGAATAAGGTTTAACAAAGCACTCTGAGCAGTAGTTATTTAATAAGTATATTTGAAGGCATTCATCTTATAAGACTGAAGATAACTAGAGGCTTAATATTGTGGTACTAAGTTTTTTGGGGTTGATTAATTAGAATATTTTGAGGCCACTGATTCATCCCCCCCTCTAAGTTATTACTAACACTTTTATCACCACCCAATTTATAATTTACTATAATTTACCTATCCTTCATGAGAGCACTATCCTATAGAATACTTTCTAGATATCATCATTCATTGTATTAAGTATTACAACTTTATTGTTCCATAGATGATAATATCATTCTTTTATTTAAGAAATTTGTTAAGCAATTCACATGTGTTATTTCACCTCCACATTCCACATGTGTCCATATGAGCTTTTTATCAATAATGTCAAATTAAAAATTTGACCCCATATAAACCTCTTATATCCATCGTATTATTTCCGCTCACCCATTCAAGTCTGCATAGCAGAATATTAAGGAATCATATAAAAAATTAGTGCATTTGTTTATATATCTGGGAGTGTTGTTTAGAAATTTGATTAAGGAATTAACTAGTAGTGCTTATAGTGCTTGTTAAGTATACAAATTCATATTTCCAATTAATTTATATGGTAAAAATTAAATTAATATAGGATTTATTGTAGTCTTTGATTAATAACTTGCCAAAATAGTATCACTATTCTTAGACAATAAATTTGGATTTTCTATGGAAGGGTTATTTAAGTTAATAAGACATTTTTAATGTATTATGGTTTTCTCCATTGAAGTTAATATTGGGTCAATTAAGAGGTATTAAGTGCACAATCCTTAACTAGTAATTTTACTAATTAGTTTGTTAAATTAGACTAAAAGATTAATAGACGTTATCATATGCTTTTATTAAATTTATTATACTATATATTGGTAATTTTAGTTTTAAATGTGGTTAGTAACATAGTTTGAGATGTAGATCATTAATTTGTTAAATTTGGAATGGTGATGTTATAAAATTGTGTTTGATTATCTATCGATGAAGAAGATGTTCTTATGATAGGTTTAGTATCTTGAAACTATTAGTAATTATGTTAATGATAATTTAATGATGTTAGTGTTCAAATTTTCTGGCTATTAATCATTAAGATAGAACTATTAATCACTAGTAGTAGTAATTAATCATTATTGTTGGAATTATTAATAGTATTATTCAATATCAATATCTTCAACACAAGTATTATGACTAATTTATTTATTCAGATTTATTATTATGTTATTCATTTGGAATTTCATTGTAAAATAAGTGTAGGTTTAGTTGTATTAACATCTTCATGGCATTGCGAAATCCCATATATACATATCAAATTTCAAAAATATAGAATTTCCTTACTTGTGTTGACATGTGTTACAAAATATTCATTATATTGACATGTGTAGATATAATTCGCATAGGAGAGCATAATAGTGCATTAGCAAAATACTAGCATTGATTATGATCAAGCAAATAATCTTCATAACATATTTTTCACTAGAGGTATGATGATTTATTTTCTTCTTCTTTTAATATCTTTGTAAGTTTTTAGGACAATGCAAGTGATAATTCTTTACATATAAAAACATTTCCACAAAAAATCAAAATATGTCAAAGAAATTTATCATAATAGAAACATAGAAATCAGATAACTATGCAGAGATAATGTGAATTGATTAAGTTTTGGATAATGTGTAATATTTTTGAGTTGATTCATTTAATTGGAGTGTTAGAATTTATTTGTTTGACATACTTCATGTATTTCTTAATTGCAAATATACTTGTAAAGAGCTAGTTAATAGTCTTGTAAATTATTATTTGAGTTGCCTTTGCAATGGTTGTGACCTAGTTTTAAGCTTTTATGAGCTTCAATTACATTGAATAATATTTTGTGAGTTGCATATGATACATGACAAGGACATGTATTTGTGTAAAATAAGGCTTTTGCTAACAAAAATCAATGTAAGTGGAAAAATTAGATGGTGAGTTGAATTGTTTGTGTGAAAAGATTAACACATTGATTAAACATATTCATAATGCATATAGTTTTTACACACAACAAATTGAATTTGCATTTGAATAGGAATATATTTTATCCTATAATATCAATATTTTTTCAATGATAGGAATCCAATTTTTGGTAAGAGGTTTCGTAATGCATTTAAAATTGCAACTAGATGACAATATATTATTTATGAACTAATATTTGACATTGTAGGTACTATTCAAAGGAGAGATTTTAGGTATGGTAATTATATTTGTTTTTCTAGATCATTTGATTTATAGATAGAATTTTCAATATTTTAATATTTTTTTATAATTGTCTTGTTATATTTTTAACAAATAGCACATCTTTCATACTGGAAACAATAGGAGTTAAAACATTTACATTGGAAAAATTAAAACATTGTCATGGAAAGATAAAAACAATTTAAAAAATTTCCATTGAAATTGATTGTAGCATGCATGTTAGCTAGAGTACTAAATTTTGTATTAGAAACTATGTATTGTTATGTGACACCAATTGTATATGCATTGCAAACACAAGACATTATGAAAATAAATAAAATCAACAAACAAATATACAATGACCTAATCAAGAAAAATTAAAAAAATTATGCAAAATGCTATTTATAGAATATAATTTAATGATAGCAAGAACAATGATAACAACATGATAGTAAGAACAATGATAAAAACACTGTTATTAATGTTCAAGAAAATATTATAAGGGCTAAGTAATTAGATTTGTAAGTATTTTAGAGCATATTCTAATTCAACTACTATACTTTCAATGAAAAGAATAGTAAAAGGAAATATATTATATATATTAATAGATGATTAATATATAATATTTAAAAAAAAAAAAATGAATGTCATTGCACTTTCGACGGCCATCAAATAGATCAATGAAATGCTTCAACTGGAATGCTACAGTCTCAACACATTTTGACATCGCTATTTCAACGACCATCAAATGTATCAACGAACTTCTTCGATTGGAATGCCACAGTCTTAACGCATTCTGATGTCTCTATTTTGACGATGATGACAATGATCAACAATCCTCTTCGACTAGAATGCCATAGTCTCAATGCATTCTGAAGTTGATACCTCAACAACAATCAAAATAATCAATGAAATGCTTTGAAAAGAATGCCACAGTCTCAACGCATTCTGAAGTTGATAGTTTGATGAAAATGACAATGAGAAACATACTACATCGACAAAAATGCCACAGTCTCAACACATTCTGAAGTCAATAGTTCAACGACAATGATAATGATCAACGGACTGCATCCATCAGAATGCCCACAGTCTCAATGCATTATAAATTTGATCATTCGACCATGATTACTGTCGATAATTTGACACAATTATTTTTGGGTTTCTTAATAGATGAAAAAACTCTGACGACAATAGTGGTCATTTGGTCAACCAACTTGCATCGAAAAATTGACTAATTCGCATCGAAAATATGGCACAAATTTACTAGTGGATAGAAATATGGTAAGCTCTATTGGTCTCAAACCAAGAGCACAGGTTCCTAAGGTTCCTGACATGGCACACTCAACATTATCATGATGCGATCTCAAACACTAACATCACATACTCAAAATGTGATCTCAAATCAAACATTGAGAGAAGTCCACAAGGACGAAAATGCAAACACCCGTGCATGTGGCACACTCAACTAGCCACTTTTCTAGGAGTACAATTTCCAACTCAAATCTGATAATCAAAAAGTAAAAACACATAATGGATACAATCATAGAATAATATAAATTACAATATTCAAATTATGTTAAACATGGAAAACAACTGTTTTGGGAAGCACACAAATCAAGGCAACCCCAAAAATCTCCAAAATTGAAACTTGGAATTAAGCCACAAAATTAAAACCCATTTACTTAAATACACCCAAAATCACAAAAATACAATAAAATTATCATTCTGGGAACACATAGAAAAATGGGCATCATAACACCATAAAAGACACAGTTTCCAAATTCTAAAACATATAAAGCTTCTAAAAACCCAACCGAGTATAAAAATAAAACAATGACAATGTGGGGGAATGCTAACTCTTAACCCACAAATATATTGTATTTTATTCCAAAGAAAACAAAGAAGAAAATCAAAAGATGTGAGATGTCGTACCTCACACCAAAGAGGGAAACACAAAAAAGAGTGAAGGAAATTGAATTCTTTGTGGAAACAAAAATAGCTCCATAGAAATATTAGCAATGAAGACATGAATCCAATGATCCACTACCCATGATAATCTGACAACCAGATCAAACACAAAAAACAAAATCACTAATTTTCTCCGAACCAATTTGGAGCAAATCCAAATTCACCAAAAATGCAAAAGTGAGGAAAAAGGCTTTTTTCAAATAAAAGGTCATTTTTCCCAAAAGCCAAAAAGGAATTTAAAACTAAATTAATTAAATAAATTTAGCAACTATAAACTTCCCAAAATGAAATTAAATCAATTCCAATAAAATGGAATTCAACTGTGCTAAATTAGCTCGCAAATAAAATTTAACCCCCAAATAATTAAAAGTTGACATTTAAAATCTAACTCAACCACGACAACTGTGGGAGTGCTTAAGGAATAAACACATCCTCTAGTCTATCACAACACGCATATGCATTCTAGATTTACCACCTATACTAGAGGTATAATATAATAATCAAGGACAGATTTCCCATACAAGGACAATATTGGCTCAATTATGAATGATTGGTGAAACTATCTCTGATGACACTACCGAGGATAAGACACACTCAAACATGTAGCTCAGGTAGATCAATGTTTAGTACATGTTCAAGGAAACATTCAAACATCAAGTGCAACCGCTCATAGTTAAATAGATGAAGCACATATAATAATAATAATAAAATACACCTAATGGAACACTAACACTCTAGCGACACGATCATTCGTATGTATTAGAATGTCATGACACCGGTCATTCCATATTCTAATCCTCAATGTATAGTTCATTTATATAAATATTTCATTTAAACATAAAGCATTAAAATAATTATTTACAACAATATGCACATATATTAGTGAAATCTAGTAACTGAAATACCTAACAGTATATAAGACACCATATAACAAGGTGTTACAACTAGCGGTTGTCATTGCACCAAAAGATCAATCTATCAATGCCCGATACAACCACTAGAAATTTAGAAGATATAGGAGGCAATTAAACCATGTCATGAACCACCACTACAATGAAAAACCAAGGAGACCAAGGGTGCAATCAGTCTTTCTCACCATTGTAACAATCCCCCAGTGCAAGCGCAGGGTTCAAACCTGTGACCAAGCTCTCATACCACTTGTTACAACTAGCAGTTACCGTTGCACCAAAAATCAACCTGTTAATGCCCGATACAACCACTAGACATATAGAAGACACATGAGGTAGTTAAGCCATGACACAAACCACTATTGCACTGAACAACCAAGGAGACCAAGGGTGCAATCAGTCTTTTTCACCATTGTAACACAAGGAATCAAATACAACCATCACATTCTATTAATCCAATTTTCTCAAATATAAAATACACCATATATCATCATAAAGTATCATGTCACATAAAAAAATCATCATGCAAATATGATCAAAATGGTAAACAACAGTATAGTCTAACATCTAAATCAACCATGATACTGGTAACCAAAATGATGTACCATCATCAAATGCATCTCATCATACATATAATCAAAACATAATAAAAGGAGTATATCTTATATTAAACTAACATGGAATAGAATAAAAAAATAGGAGGCACTACATCCTTCCCCTCTAGGCATAGAATTACTCTTGGAAGCCTATGAAAAGATAGGGGTACAAATCTCTCAACCGTGAAGCATCCTCCCAAGTAGAAGAAATATCATTGCTTGGGTCCCATTAGAATCTTACTTGCTTGATGTCTCAACCCCTGAGGGTTAGTCTTCGATGCCAAAGAATGTGGATGGGCTCCAAAGAAATCTTCCCATCCTCTACTTATAAAGCACCCCAATCAAGAACATGGGTCACATCGGGAATATACTATCTCAACATAGAAACATGAAACATGTCATGGATGCATGCTATGCTAGGTGGAAACACATAGTGATAGGAAAAAACACCTATACTCCCAAGAAATTCAAAAGCTCCAACAAAACTTCCCATAATGGATGGGGATCTTTTGCAATCGAACTCACAAAAAAATATGGCCACCTATTGAGAACTGATGATCCAACCTATGGACATTGACATACTTCTTCTGATCCTGAGTAGTAACCAAATGATCTCTAATACAACCCACCTATTATTCCATATCCTAAAGCATCTTAGGACCAAAAACTATACGGTCCTCCAAATGATCCCAACTCAAAGGTGTATGACATAGTCGATCATACAAGGCCTGGAAAGGAGACATGCCAAGAGAACTATGGTACTTGTTATTATAGGAAAACTCAACCAATTACAAATAGTCCTCCCACCTTGAGTTCTCATCCATCACATGCATTTGAAGCATGTCCTCAAGAACCTGACTCACCCACTTTGTCTGAACATCAGTCTTAGGGTAATATCCTAAACTAAAATTGGGTTGTGTGCCTAAACCATGCTAGAGAGATGTTCACACTACAAAAATAAACACTGGATCTCTATCCAAAATGATCATGCAAGGTATCCCATGTGACCAAAATATATCCTCCATGAACACATGTGGTGTTGTAGCAGTAGTATAAGAATCTCTCATGGGTGAAAAGTGAGCCACCTTGGAAAACTTGTCCATAGTAACCATAATGACACCATGATGATGTGATTAGGTATCCTGATAATGAAATCAATAGATATAGTGTTCCACTTCCACTCAAGAATGAAATATAGCTATAAAGACCTACTAGATGTTGATACTCTTCCTTCACTCTTTGACACTCAAGACATCTAGCCACAAAATTAGAAATATAACACCTCATCCCTACCCCAAAAGTATAATTGTCTAAGGTTGCATGCATCTTCTTGATGCTAGGATGTGCAAAATATAGTGCATGATGTGCCTAAGACAAAACCAAGAAACAAATATCACATGACACTAACACATAAATGTGCCTATGGTGCCGCAAAATTCCATCTGACTCCAAGGAGTAACCTAAAATCTGACCTACAAGAGTTCATCCAAATGCAATCTCTGCTCTAACTTCTTGATACTAAGAGTCACTAGGTAAAGTCTCAAGAGTACAACTACACAAATATACACCAAGATAAAAAAAAAACATCTCATGCCTTCTCCTTCTCAAGGCGCCTGCAAAAATGTTCTCTTTCCCCTTGATGTAATGAACAACAAAATCATGATAAAAATGAACTTCATCTAATGATGTTTTTGTGCATTTAGGTTTGGCAAAGAAAGGATATATTGTAATCTATGATGATCTCTATGACACTCAAACCTATGACCCATAAGGAAATTCCTCTAGTGCATTAGCTCATGCACAACTACCACTAACTCCAAATCATGGGTGGGATAGTTTAGCTCATTATCCTTGAGCTTCCATGACTTGTATGATATCACTCATCCCTCCTACATGAGAACAACCACCACACCCTTCAATGATGCATCAGTTCACACCATGAACTCACCTATAGGATTTGGCAGTGCCAAGATATGTGGACTGGTCAAATGCTCCTTACAAGCCTGAAATGATGACTCACACTGAGTGGACTAAACAAAATCCTTCCCTTCCCTCTAAAGAGAGGTGATAGGATGAGACAACAAAGAAATGTTTTTATGAATTGACGATAGTAACCCACCCAAACCATAAAACTATTGAACCTCACAAACATTGGTCGCTAGTAGCCAATCCATAATCTCTTGGATCTTAGAAGGATCCACAAAAATTATCTCTATAGAGGTTATATGGACCAAATATCTCACCTTGGTTTAGAATAACTCATATTTGGCTAGGTTTCCAAACAACTGATGGTCATGAATACACTGCAAAACCAAATGCAAATGGACCTCATGCTCCTCCATAGTTATCAAATAAACTAAAATATCATCTAAAAAGACAAGGACAAAATAATCATGATAGGTGTAGATCACACCATTCATCAAACTCATGAATAATGATAGTATATTGGTTAACCCAAACTGTACAAACATAAAATCATAGTTCCCATATCAAGTGAAAAAAGCTATACAATGAATATGAGCCTCATGGATGAAAAGATGATAGTATCCCAACTTAAGAGCTATCTTAAATAACACTCTCACTCCCTTCATCTGATCAAACAAATCATCAATCCTTGGAAAGGGATATCATTTTTTCACCATCACCTTATTGAACTGTTACCCAATTATTATGTTCATTCAATTGGTTAAGATTGTTAGCCTACTTACTAGGTGAGTTGCTAAGATAACCTACTTTACACATTATTAATGATCTGAATTAAATTTGTGTTCATTTCTTGAGCTGAAATTGGAAAATACATGAAAGGGAAATAATGAAACTAAGTTATCCAAATGAATGAAATGGTACATATATTGGATCATATTTGGATTTTGAGCATAAATGAAAAATATGTGCAGAAGGAATGTAAAGCATTTATCTGGGCTCACACAGGCAAGGAGCATAGTGAACTCCTACAAATACTATGGCTAACTACATACATACACAAAGAAAATGAATATAAATAACAGGGTACCAAACATTTCCTAAAGAAAGGAAGAAGTGTTGATCTGGGGGTGACTCTAGTATGCTCATGTTTGATCCAAAACCTACAAGAAGGAGAAGTGATGGGTTTAGATCCAATGGATCTAAGAAATGCAATTATCTATATGCACCTACAATTATGCATGCATGAAATAAGCCATATATCAGAAGGAGGGAACCATGCTCTAGGAATGAGCATACTCACAACAATGCTGCAGAGGAAAGAAGGATACCATATTTTCACTAATTTGTTTGTTCCATGTGTAGGTATAGAAGAGGTTGTTTTATTATATTTATATGAAACAAATGCCCTTACTCATGCACATGAAATATTCAAGGGCATCCATCACATGCCACCTTTAAAGAACAACTATGCATGAGAAAGAACACTTATGAAGATGAAGATTCTCCAGAGCTACAATGGATGGTGTTGTTCTGTAATGTGGGCACTATTAGGGAAACCCTCAAGGAACCTTGAAAAAACCCACATAAAAGGACAAGAACATGCATGATCAGATGACAAGCCCTCTTAGTACCCCACATTGAACTTGTGAGGGTTATCAAAATCCCCATCAAAAATAAAGTTTCCGATTATTCCCACAGTCCCAAGGAGGAGCACTGATCTAGAAGGATACATGAAGAGAAATGGTATAATGAAGCATGAAGGCATCATTTCAATAAAACATGATGCAACATCAATGGTATGTGTAGACACAAGTGCATTCAGAAAACTACATCTCAAGCATGTGCATATAAGGAAGGAGATTTCAAATCAAAGATGACTGCAATATGGAGTCCATTAGCATCAAATAATGAAGCATCTACATATGTAATACAACAAAAAGAAGAGGTAAATATGTTTGTATGTCTCATGCCCTCAAATATCAATAGGAAATGATACTCTAGGTGTAGAACAGAGGAGAAATATAACAACAATGGTACATATATCAATAAATATGAATTTGGAAATATCATGTGTATCTCAAGTCAAAGGTATGATACACTTCCCAAACATAGCATTGTTTTGCATATGGATTTTAGCAATGTCTATGTGTCCCAAAATCAATGACCAAAAAGGACATCATCAATGGTACTCTAAGTACAGAACAACATGAAGCATGCAAACAAAGACATTCTCCATAGCCCACAGCCTTGAATGGAGATAAAAATAGTGTAAATGCTTCCATAAATGTTTCCATCAAGTGAAAATATAAATATGACATAGCCACGCCCCATCGTATGGAGGAAAAAATAGAATTGATACACCAAAATATAAGAAAACAACAAGAGAACATAGCCCGCCACCTTGAATGGAGTTCAAGAATCAAGATAACAACAAGGTAATTGTTCCCATAAGTATTTCTAAAGAGAACATACATAATTAATAAGCCATGGTGCCATCTTCTATGGATTCAAAAAAAGCATTATTTTCAAAAAAAATAAGAATAATGCCCTAGTTTAACCACAGAAAACAAAAAATACAACATCATTATCAAGTAATGAACAGGAACAAAGAATAGCATGCAACCTTTAAACATGCAAAGATAGTAATATAAACAACAAAAGGTGACCTAGATCAAGATGCATACACAACAATGCAAAGATACAGAGATGCATCGATGAAGAAATACAGAGTTGGATTGATGAAGAATATGCAAAGACAAAGCATGTTTTTCATCCAAAATACAAAATGCAATGAATGAAAAATTTACCTTACTGTTTAATACTATTTCCAAACTCAAGCAAAGCCAGGGAAAGGTCGATCCAGAACTATAACTTTCCAAAAACCATGCTTTCTTTCCTTTCGGAGTAGCAGTTAGGGCATCCAAGCCATGTCTTCCTCTTGCAACTCGATGGAGAGTGAATAACATATGTTTTAAGGCAAATAAATGAGGTCATGTTTTAATGTTTGAATATATGGTAAAATCAATTACAGAGTACGCTATGATAAGGTAGGGGTTTTATAAAAAAATGTTTTTTAATGCTTTAATGAGTTATTTAGGGACAAGATTAAAAGAATTATAAAAGCATACCCTAGGTCCTAGGTGTCATGGCTATTTTTATAGCATATCTCCTATCATTTCTTCTTAGGGTCATTGATTGATTCAAATGAGATATGTTTAATTGTAAAATCATGCAAATTTTATTGTAAAATATTGACAAATTATATATTTAAAAATCATTTCGGTCAATATCATTATCAAGGATGATTAGGGGAGAAAATGGATTTGATTTGGTAGGAGGATTGTTGTTGAGGCATATGTTCTAAAAACTACATCTCCTCATGTACCCCTATAAATCCAGGATTCTCATCATCCAGATTTGAGTAACATCTTTATGGACGTAAAAATGTAGATTTTCAGAGATTCCCTTGCATCCAGTCCCAAATTTGGAGGAGTTAGTCAGGGTGGATTCAGAATTCCATGGGAATGCATATTTTGGTTTCAATCCTATATATACCTCTCACATTTTTGTGATGAGTGATTTCATCCATTTTATCTCATTCTGAGATTTGAATGTTTGTATCTCTTGGTAATGCAGATTGTATTCAGCCCCTTTTTACTGAATATGCATCAGTAGTCCTTGTTCCTATTTACTTCTGAGTTTTCTATTGAATTACATGTCAAATTTATTGTGATCCTGGTTGTGTCCTTTACTTTACATGCTTGGTCAAATTGATTATTTAGAAAGGTGTTTTGTTATTCTCAGTCCTAATATGTGTACATTTGAGTTTTAGGTTGTGGAAGCTCTTTCTCTTCCTTCTATTCCAATACCTCTTTATTTCAAGGAATATCAGAATAGTAGGATCAATTTTTGAATTACAAGGTCATTTTCATGTTTCATTATGGGTTCAATCCTAGTTTCAGTTTTAGTTATTTATAGTTTTGCACTTCTCTCTTCCCTTTTCCTCCAAAAAGTTTAAGTTTAAAGGTGATTCAAGGGGAAGTCAACCCTTAATCTGGAGGTCTAATTTCATTATAGGTTCCCCACATCCTGAAGGTATTCCCATGTTTCATAGGATTTTTGAGTTTCATACTTAGCTATTGCGGGTTCAATCCTTAGTGACTACAGTTTTTGACACGCCCAGTGGGATGAACTTTTGAGCTCGTATTCTAGAAAATTTCATATGAGTTTCTATTTGGTATGAACAATAGATATTTTCTTATTATTATTTATAAGGTATCATACTTGGAAACTCTACTCTTGTTTTATACATGAACGTGATACCAACTAGGCAGAGCAAGAATCGTTTTGAATATAGGGAGATACCTCCATCTAAGAAGAGAGAAAAGGAAGCCAAGAGCACTCAACTACAACCTAGTGCATCTCAGCCTACTATTTGCAATCATATCCCTATAGGTAGTCTTGTTATCCCACCAGTCCATGTATTATCTCAATTGCTCCAAGCAGTTTAAGTTCTCCCAAATCCACTTATGGCCAAAAATCAACCTTTTGTGGCTTTTAAATAGGGTAGCCCTCTGAATTTATAGAAATATAAATACATACCCATGTGAGCCCTTAAAATCTTTCCCATTTTTACTAGAGAGGACCAGATCTTAGCCATTGAACATATAAGAGATGTGCGTCCCTCTGTGGGCTTTATCACATCACTCATGATGATGTAGCTGCTAGGTTGTTAACAACATCACTTAAAGGTAAAGCTTTGCAATAGTTTAGGGGTTTAGTAGTTAACTCTATAGCAACTTGGAATGACCTAGGTGTTTCCTTGACTGCCTAGTTTGAAGATAAATATGACCATATTTCTTTAGTAGAAAATTTGACTACCATAAAGAGGTCACCCTAGGAGCATATGATAGACTTCAATTTAAGGTTCCAAAGGACATGGAAAATAATTTCAGTAGCAGTTAGGCCTTCAAACCAACATGCTTTTTTGTATTATTTGAGGGCACTTAATAGTGACATTTCTATGACAATCCAAAAAATGGGAGGGAACAACTTGCCAATAGCCTTTGATATTGCCATATGAGCTGAGAAAAGTCTCATCTATGTTGGGAAAATTTTCCCAAGGCCTCCAATACCCTTCTTTCTATAATTAAAACCTATTCCTAAAGTAGTCCCAGCCTTGGCCTCTATTCCACCTATCCCAGCTCTTTCCTAACAAGCTACTAGTCCAGCTAAAGACCAGTCCCAAGAGCTGAAGGAGATCAAAAAGACCTTGCAAAAAGTTAACAATGAGCTTGTTAGTCTCAAAAGGAAGTAGTCTCAATAGCCTTATCAATAGCCTTACCAAGCTCTATATCAAGCTCAATACCAAAAAAATAGACCCTCTTATTAGGCAGGCCAGAAAAGCAAAGCAAGAAACTATAATCAAAGAGCTAGTGAGCCTTACAATCCCAACATTCATAATGCTTATAGGGAGCTTGTTCTAGTGGCCCAAAACAATCTAGTGTAATATTATGAGTGGAATTGTCCATGCAACCAATAACATATTCAAGGAGTTTGCCCCAATGGATTTGGCCAAACTCTTATGCTGCAAGAATATATCATGAATCCACAAGAAAGGCCACAAGAGCCCCAGATTCAACAAAATCATCTAGTAGGACCAAGTGAGCATAGTGCACCTAATGTGGCTCTCATGAAATGGCAGAGTGAGGAATTCTATGGAGTCAACTTTCCCCACAATGACAATCAGATATATCCCAGTTTCAGCCAATACAAGGTCAAAAAAGAAGGCCATAGATGCAGAGCAACCAGTTTTAATAGACCATCAGGCCCCAGTTGTGGCCCCATAGCCTGAGGTTGTTCAAATTTTGCCTCGAGGACAAATTGTATCAACTAAGGAGCCTATGAAGACAGTGGAACAACTTACACCAACACCCAAAGGTAAGCCTGGGTTCCTTCAATATTGTAGAACAAATGAAGAAAACTTAAATAAGTGTTCCCATGCTAAATACTTAGCCATCCCTGGTAAAAAAGAATTAATGCTTGATGCTTTGTCTAACATTGTACTAAAAGGAATTTTAGAGAAACCTAGGGTTTTGATTTCTGATGTGTCTCTAAAAGGTCAACAAGATGTAAAAGATAGCCTACAGCCCACAAGTAATCAACAGACTCCACAGGTCAAGCCTCCTCCTTTCTATGTCACTCTTGTTATTGGAAACTTTTTAGTACATAACTGTATGATTGACTCAAGAGAAAGCAAATCAGTCATGCCTAAGCAATTAGCTGACACCTTAGGGTTATCCTATGAGCCTCTTAATAAGCCTATTGTCCAATTAGATGGATCATCAGTCAGTATAGTTGGAGTCATCAAGGACCTAAGCCTCACCTTGCATGAGTGTCCCAACTTCTCAATCCCTCAAGATGTCTATGTTATTGATCTACCACCCTACTTTGACATTTTCCTTATTATAGACTTTACTGCCAAGTTAGGTGGGTATCTTTCTTCAGATTGGTCTCACTTATATCCCATAACTAGGTATGGTACAAAGGTCATAATCAAGTCAAAAACCTTTGCAAAATACCATGTAGAGCTCTACACACCTAGCCCCATCAATGTCAACCTAACGTTCCGTGAACAAGAACTTGTTGTCTCAAACCACATACTATTACTGAGAATATCCTAGATATTGCCTTGGATGAGTGGGCAGAAGAAAACCCAGAGGATGATCCCTTTAGGAACATAGAGGTGTTTGGCATAGGGATGTATATCATTCATGAACATAATGTAGTGATCCCAAATTTGATGAAGAAGGAGGATACAAAACATGAAAAGAATGACCTATGGAATTTGTTCTTTGATGGTGCCAGAAGAAAGATCGGTGCTAGAGGAGGGGCTATAGTTATTTCACTAGAAAGGTAAAGGTACTATTCTATTGTACATTTTTCCTTTAGCTGTACTAATAATGTAGCAGAATATGAGGATTTAATTCATAGATTAGAGTGGGCCAGAAAGAAGGGTATCAAATGTTTACAAGTCTTTGGTGATAGTGAGCTAATGGTCAATCAGATTTGTAATACTAACCTCACCAAGAATGATGTACTGAGAATGTATAAGCATAGAGTTTGGGACCTAATTGAAGGCTTTGATGCATTTAATCTAATTTTTGTTCCAAGAAATCAGAACAAACAAGCAGACAAGCTGGCTTCTATGGGGGCTGAATATGATATTCCTATAGAGATTCAGAACACTAAGGTGCAATAGTATGTGAAGATCCTTGTAAGACCTCCAGTCCCAGATAATCAGGTAAGCTGGTAGATCTTTGAAAGTGATGAACAAATTTTGAATTTTTTAATGGAAGAGGTTAAATTTTCTAATGCTAATTAGAGTAAATATGCCCATCAATACAATGATCAAATGTGCAGTTAAAAAATAAAAAATTTCCCAAAGGGTTGGTCACCCTTGAGTCTATTTTTAACTTTGGTGATCATCTTAGAGGAGAAAAGGCAAGCATTTCAGAGAAGGAAGAACACTACCAACAGTTGAAATAATCTTGGATAAGTTCTTAAAGCTTGGGAAGGTATATACACAGCCCGAACAACAAGCTTTTGTTTTATTATGCCAGGAATTTAGTGATGTATTTGCATGAGAGTAATATGATTTAAAATGATTTGATCCTCATTTAGCTAAACACACCATTGAACTTATACCTAGTGCTAATCTTGTTAGACAAAAAAAAGGCCTATAAACCCTAAGTTAGAAGGGCTAATGAAAATTGAGTTAAGCAAGATGATTGAGGCCAAGGTTATATTTCCTATCAAGAATACTTCCCAAGTTTCTAACTTGGTTCTTGTCAGGAAGAAGAATGGTGAGATTTGATTGTGTGTCAATTTTAGATATCTTAACCAGGCCTCACTGAAGGATCACCATCCATTTCCCTCTATGGAACATATACTACATTTGGTATCAGGATCTGACAGATTTTCATTGTTAGACATTTTTTCTGGTTATAACCAGATCCTGGTAAAGGAGGAGGATCAGTACAAAATAACCTTTACAACTAAATGGGGCACCATGGAATACAAATAAATGTCTTTTGGGTTATCTAATGTTTGTTCCACTTTCCAAAAATCCATGGAGGTGGCATTTGCTAGCTTAATGTATAAGTTTGTCCTAGTTTATGTAGATGACATAACTATTTTTTTAAAGAATACTAATGATCACTTGGCTCATTTGAAGAAGATATTTGAGAGGTGCAGAGAATTTGGAGTCACTTTGAACCCTAAGAAGTGCATTTTTGTTGTCCATGAAGGCAGACTTTTGGGGCATATTGTTTCCAAAGAGGGTACAACTATTGACCCTGAAAGGATAAGTGCAATCCTACCACTTCCATTGCCAACATACAAGAAGGGGCTACAAATTTTCTTGGGGAGAACCAACTTCTTGAGGAGATTTATCCCGAATATTGTAGCATTGCTGAAGCCTATGACACAGATGCTAAAAAGGAATGTTTCCATCCGTTTGAAAAGTCAAGGTAAAAGGTGTTTTGGATAATTAAAGGAGGAAATAGCCTCTGCTCCTACTCTGGTAAACCCAAATTTTTCAAAAGACTTCATTCTTTATGCATTTGGGAATGCTGACACTATATCTACCATACTAGTGCAATAGAATAATGATAAACATGAGCAACCAACGACTTTCTACAACCAAGGATTGGACAAATATGAGCTGAACTATACCTCTATGGAGAAGCATGTCCTAGCAGCGATAAGGAGTTTGAAAAAATTTGGACATTTTATTTTGAATAATGCAGTTCATCTTATGGTTGCACATCCCTGCATTAAAGATTTCCTTTTGAGAAAAGATTTGAACCATAAGAGAGAAGGTTGGATTACTAAGGTAATGGAATATGATTTTCAAATCAAAGTCACTAAGCTGATAAGAGGAAAAGAAATATGTGATAAAATGGCATAAGGAAGAGAAGACAACAATCAATAAGAAGGAAATGTTGTCATAATAAATCAGAATGTAGCCCCCATAATTTGGACATCAAAGATGAAGCATTATATCCTGACTAGTGAGTGTCCTATAGGCCTTGACAAAGCCAAGAGAAGGTAATTTTGGCTCTAGGCCATTCCTTGTTTCATCCTAGATGGTGTTTTATATAAGAAAGACTACAATAGTGTCTTGCTAAGGTGTGTTGAATAGGATCAGATGGACATAATTCTTGAAGAATTACATGACGGAGAATCTAGAGGCCATTTTTCATCAAGGAATATTACTCTTAAAATAATGAGAGCATGGTATTATTGGCACAATCTACACAAAGATGCCTTTTCTTGGGTAAGAAAATGTAAAAATTGTGCCTTATTTGCAAGCAAACAAAAGCAGGCTGCTTTTCCATTGCATCCTATTAAGGTGGAGAAACCTTTCATGAAGTAGGGGTTAGATTTCATTAGTCACATCAACCCACCCTCCAGTGTTGGTCACAAGTGGATCCTCACAGCCATGGATTACTTTAATAAGTGGTTAGAGGTTGTAGCACTAAAGGATGCAACTGAAGGTTTTGTCCTCAGTTTCTACCAAGACATGGTAGCAAGATTCAGAACACCTGACTCCATTGTCTCAGACAATGCACTATCCTTCCTAGGAATGAAGATTTTAGAATGGGTATTGAATCATAAGATTATCTTGAATACTTCATCCATTTATTACCCTCAGGATAATGGTCAAGCAAAATTGACAAATAAGAACTTGATCAAGATCATCAGGAGAACTATTGAGAGGAACAAGAGAGATTGGCACAACAAGTTGAAGTTGGCCTTGTGGAAAGATAGAATAAACCCTAAGAGATCCACATGTAAATCTCCATACTTTCTATTCTATGTGAGGAAAGCTAAAATTCCTATTTCCGTTGAATTACCTACTCTTAATCTAATCAAGGAAATTGAACTAATGCAAGAAGATTCCATGCAAGTAAGACTTGCTGAACTGAGAACTTGAGGAAACAAGAAAACGAGCATTGGAAAACCTAGAAAGCCATTAGGATCAGATGAAAAAATACTTTGACAAGAGGTCCATGCCTAGGGTTTTCAAGGAAGGATACTTGGTCCTTAAGTGGGATGAGTTGAAGAATAAACTTGGGAGGCACACTAAGTTTGATGCAATCTGGAGTGGGCCCTTCATGGACACATGATGTAATGCCCACAATGCCTTCCAGTTGTCTTCCATGGAGGGAGAAGAATTTCCCATTCTTGTGAATGGGATTCACCTCAATTCATGTTATTGAGGTCAAAGTAATACCCCTGTACAATAGTAGTTAGATGTTTCAGTTCCTATTTTTTGTGTTCCCTAAGTGTTGTAGCACAAGTTTTGTTTACGTTTCAGTTAGTTTTTCAAGTTTTTAGTAGTTAGAAATAAGCCAGAGATAAATTTATTCCATTCTTCAAAGTTTCATCAAGAAAGCATTAGTGATTGGTATTAGTGAGTTGAAGATTCACTATACAAACCGTTCATACTCATATTGAATCCCACAAAATAATACCAACATATCTCAGGCACTCAGTTTGTTTTGTTTCAAGGAGGAGCTATTGTTTTTAAGGTTTTGAGACAAGTTTCAGTTATGAAACCAGAGGAATCTATGCCCAATGGATAATGAATGCAATTGGTCAAAAAGGGTACTTAGTAGGAAAGCACTCAGTTGAGGTCACCATAAATGTTACCCAGTTCTTATGTTCATTCAATTGGTTAAGATTGTTAGCCTACTTACTAGGTGAGTTGCTAAGATAACCTAGTTTACACATTATTAATGATCTGAATTCATTTTGTGTTCATTTATTTAGCTGAAATTGGAAAATACATGAAAGGGAAAGAATGAAACTAAGCTATCCAAATGAATGAAATGATACATATATTGGATCATATTCAAATTCTGAGCATAAATGACAAATATGTGCAGAAGGAAAGTAAAGCATTTATCTGAGCTCACACATGCCATGAGCATAGCCAACTCCTAAAAAATCTATGGCTAACTACATACATACACAAATAAAATGAATATAAATAATAAGGTACCAAACATTGCCTGAAGAAAGGAAGAAGTGTTGACCCAGGGGTGACTCCAGTACGCTCCTGTTTGATCTATAAACTGCAAGAAGGAGAAGAGGTGGGTTTATATCCAATGGATCTAAGCAATGCATGATATCCAATTATCTATATGCACCTATAGTTATGCATGCATGAAATCAGCCATATATTAGAAGGAGGGAACCATGCTCTAGGCATGAGAATACTCACAACAATACTGTAGAGGAAAGAATGATACCATATTTTCACTAATTTATTTGTTCAATGTGCAGTTATAGAAGTTGTTTTATTAAATTTATATGTAATAAATTACCTTACTCATGAACATGAAATATTCAAGGGCAGCCATCACAAGCCACCTTTGAAGAACAGTTGTGCATGAGAAAGAACACTTATGAAGATGGAGATTATCTAGAGCTACAATGGATGGTGTTGTTCTATAATGTAGGAACTATCAGGGAAGCCCTCAAGACCCCTTGACAAAACCCAAAAAATAGGACAAGAACACCCATGATCAGATGCCAAGCCCTCTTAGTACCCCACATTGAACCTGTGGGGGTTATCTGAAGCCCCATAAAAATAGAGTTTCTGATTATCCCCATAGTCCCAAGGAGGAGCGCTGATCCAGAAGGAGAAAGAAAGCCAAGGAAGAAACAGTAACCATGTAACATTCATGATACATGAAGACAAATGGTATAATCAAGAATGAAGGTATCATTGCAATAAAACATGATGCAACATCAATGGTATGTGCAGACACAAATGCATTCAAAAAACTATATCTCAAGCATGTGCTTATAAGGAAGGGGATTTCAAATCAAAGATGACTACAATATGGAGTCCATCAACATATAATAATAAAGCATCTACATATGTACTACATCAAAAAGAAGAGGTAAATCTGTCTGTATATCTCATGTCCTCAAGTATCAATAGGCAATGATACTCTAGGTACAGAACAATGGAGAAAGATAACAACAATGGTACATATCTCAATAAATCTGCATTTGACACTAGCCACAATGAGGGAGTAGAAGCTGCACAACATCTTGCGTCCAAAGTGTGCAAATAAAATGACCATACACCTTGAAAATATTTACCTCATAGATTACATCACTATGTAATGGTACATTCTATTTGTTTATGCAACATAAACTTTTTAAGTATTTCATTTTTTTTATATACATTTTTTTCTCAGTCTCATGCAATTCTAAATGCAAGACGAAACATGAAAATGTAGTTACTAATTTTCAAGAATTCTATTTTCATACATAACATGCTAGGTTCATTTCAGTCACATCCTAGTACAAAAGTTAATCATCAATTAAATACACAATTTAAATCAAAGAGTTTTACCTTTTTTTTTCTTCACATATGCAAAGAAATAAACATTTAACTTAAGTGCATCATGCACACCCAATATATTTCGTAGTTCCTCACTCATTATTCAATTTCATACAGAAATATAATCACATCAATTTTAGGTTCACAATTTACCAAGATTTTTAGAAATTTTGCATATTTTACAATTTTTTTTAAGGGCTAGTAATAAAAAATATGTAGCCTCACACATAAGAGAGATAAGGTCCCGGAAGTGACTATTTCCACTTCTATAAAGCAAGCAAGAGACGTCTTTTTCCTAACCTGTCAGGAGTAACCATAATTGGGAGACTCAACCATCTACCCAAGGAAATAACACTTACATTCATAGTCCAAGCATTAGTTGACTGACAGTTCATGCGACTATACGTCACAACTAAGCATAGTGAGCTCAATTCCCTAGAGTGGAACCCAGAGCTCTGATACAAAAATGTCATGCCCAAAAGTTGGGCAAAAACACACCATCAAATTTTTTTAAAAACCTGTTATAGGTTAACTAACTTTACCTCAAGGTAACAAGTGCTCAAAAAATGGTGCAGTGGAAGAACAGTTAACATGAAGGTCATACTAGGTAGAATAGCTTTCAAAACTATCCTACAATGATCCCTAATGATGTAGCACTAGTCTTGCTTCTTTCTAAGACCTCCTCTAGGGTCTCCTAGGCCAATTATCTGACCTACTAGGGTTCTTTCACTGACTCTAGTATCCTTAGGTTTCTTCTCACAAGAACCTAACACCTTCAACTAGTGAACACCAACAAAGTAGAATTCAAACTCTTCATGCTCTCACCTAGACCCAAATTGGTCTTTCTTGCTCCATCTGCAAAATATGATCCAAATGGATCCCAAACATTCCCAAATGGAAAGGTAGTCTTCAAGATTGTTAAGAGGACCAATTTCAATTTCCTCAACCTTACTTGGAAGTGTAACCCTAAACAAGTTCCAAATTCCAAGGCAATTTCACCCAAAAGAGGGCTACAAGCTTTATGCCTAATTAGGCTCTTTTTCTGCAATAAATCTTAAAACTTTCAAACAAGTATGAAAAAAAAATTCATATCCTGATACCCTTTTTCAAGAACCTAAGGATTTTCTATGTATTGGCTCTCAGAGGTGTCCATACAGTACCTCCTATACTCATGCCTAAAATTTAGGGTTTTAGGTCTTTGTCATTGTCTGCACAAGAAATGGATCTTCTTGGCTAGAAAAACAACTCCTCCAAACTCCTCCTTTGAGTTGAGGGTCCTTCTTTGAATCACCTACCTTCCCACATCCACTGATTGAAGCTATGAATGCTTTCAATCCCTCTAGAAATCTCTGCAATCACTAGTGATCCCTAGCCATGCCACTCTAGCTCGCCTAGAGCATCACCTTAAAAATGACTTCCATAACTTCCTGGGCCCATCCTACACTGTAAAAAATGTACATGGAGTCTTCTCTCATAATAAAAAATCCCGTGCAAGTGCCATGGTGGAAAATGGAGTTAAGACCCCATTTGTTCACAGTGCTTAGTTAAGGACAGCGATAGTGCTGAAACCAAAAGAATTTAAACAAGCAACTAAAAATATTTGATCAAAAAAAATAACACTACAAAAAATATTATATCAACCTACATTACCCAAAAAAATTCTCACAGAATTGGATTCAATCCATTAAACTATCAAATCACCTCAAAACACCTTAACAGTCACTGTTATTGACATACACAGTCCGTACAAAAAATTTATCCAACTTGCCAACCCTTTAAAAATATTGAGGATGGTCTTATATAGTTGACCCCCACACTAATTCATCGGTTTCAGATAGTTATCTAACCAATTCTACCGAAAATGCATTCTTGTCATAAAAGTTGTCAATGTTGTCAATGACAACATTGACAACTTTTTGCAACTTTTAGCTATGGTGTCTAAACTTGGTCTAAACTTGTCCAAAGTTTTTCAATCCACCAAATATGATGAAATAACATCAGATAGGACCTCTAGTCCCTTATTTGGCTGATTTTGTCACAAAATGCCAAAAACACCCTATTGGACCTAAATGAACACAAAGGTCTCTAAAGACCTAATAAGACACATCCTCCTACTAACTCTCCACACACTAGGAACAAGATGTCCTCTTATTAACCTAGTGGTCTAGCTAGAGCCACTAAAAGCAAAAAACATAAAGAATCCCTAGGTTACAATGCATCCACTAGCCTACCTAGGTGCTCCTGCACCACCTAAGCTACACGCTTCGATCTATACACAAATCAAGATAGTTGAACAAAAGTCAACTAGAGTTGACCAAAAAGTCAACCATCTCCAAAAGGTACAAAATTAAAATCCTAGGGTCCAGGGAGTACAAGGAACACTTGGTATGAAAATCAGGATGGTCAAAGGAAGTCAGACCATGGTTGTCCAGAAGTCAACCATGTACGACGTTGGTCAAAGGTAGCGATAATAACCCTAACATAGGTATATCATGACAATAAAGGGTTGTTATGACCCCCTTAACGATATTAGACCGAATGACTCATTAATTTAAAATTATTTATTTATTTTATTAAATCACGTTCTAAACTTTACAGTACTATAATAATTAACAATGTTTCTTAATTTAAAAATAAATAGCCTAACAAAAGAAACTAACACATCTAATATTTAAACAATTATTAATTTAAATTTAAAATTAAACGTGAACTAGCTAATTAATCTATAAATTAAAAGCTAATAAAATCTAATTAAGAGTCAATAATTTCAAATATAAGTGTAACCTAATCCAGAGAAGATTAGATCAAATCATTTTAACAAAATAAGGTCTAATTAAGAAATCTGTTTTAAATCTTTTAATAATATATTAAATTCATATTTAAAAACATGTTAGAAATTAAACCCCTAAACTAAAAAAATTATATCTAGATTTAGATCCTAATCTAAACCTTACAACATTAAATCATGTTGATAATCCCCTTATATATAAAAAAAGTCTACTAATATAAATCAAATTACCATTAAGATCACATCTATTATTTACAAAAAAAAAATCAAATCTACACAAGGATCAAATTTTCTAATTTATCTAGTAATAAAAAGAAAATCCATCAACATAGATATGATATGATAATAAAACAAAAAAAGAAATTAAAATATGAAATAATATCAAACAAAAACATAACACTATACTAACATCCCGAAGCCCTAAATATCCTTACGACTTATTGGCCGAATGGGGAGGCAGAAGGATGAAAGCTCTAGACAAGCGCACGCAGAGGCGCCACCACCGAGCGGAGGTTAGGGGGTGATCGGGCGGCCCGCGCCACCCCACTGTGCCTCCATAGTTGGTGGACACGAGCGTGGCTGAAGCCCTCCGCACTACGTGAGCGCATCGGGTGGCTCGGCCCCCACGCTTCTTAGGGCTGGGAAGGGCTTCGACCCTCCCACCCAATCCCCAAACCAACATAAGATTTTTTCCTCTTTTTATATTTTATTTTATTACTTTTTAAAAAAAAAGGACTAGCAATAATACATAAACAAGGTGTTTTATCTTATTTTTTTATTTTATTTACTGGTGAAGAACAATAGGTCTATGACAAAATAGGGGCTTTTAGAGCCCTTTTTTTTTAATTTTATTGCATCATTGAAATCTATATTTTATTCTAAAGACATTGGTGGAATAAATTTTTTGTTTTAGGCATTTTAAAATTTTGGTAAAATTTCATAAAAAACAAAGTATAAATTGTATTCCCATAAAACATATGTTGAAGTGTTATTTAATCTTCAAAAGAATTTGATTGAGTTTAATCCAAAATATAGTTTATCATAGACTAACATATTACAAAATGCATTAATCAAACTTATAAAAATATAACCTAATTTATCCTACTTGGGACTTCCAAGACTAATTAGAAATTTTAAATTTGCATATCCATATATTAAACATAAAATCACTAACTAGGATCCAATTGTTTTCTTGGATCAATTGATACCCCTGATGATTTATTAAAGGAAATCTAAAAACACACAGCTTATAATTTCCAAATCACTTTCAAATTAATAAGGAAGGATTCATTTTCCCAAGGTCTTAATACAACTTGCAATAATGAAATTTCCATATAATAGGTTACAAAGCCATAATCCCAGTTGTTTCCATCTTTCTCACAAAGATAACTTGCAGGTTCATACTTCCAACAGAAACCTGTAACAAGATAAGGTTGACCATGGAGGCTCACCTACCAACCTAGGAATTTTCAAGGCCATCCCCAAGCTTGGAAATCCAGAATGGAATGGGAGACAAACGGACATGCACAACTTACAGGAAAAATTATCAAATACATCCAAATAGTGAAAATTTCCCATCACATGGTAGAGCAGGAGGAGACCTTCCTGAAAATAGGGGTAGTGGTAAACTCACAGTAGGAGAAGTTGAGTATATAAATACAAACCTTAAGCCACACATGGAATTGGAATGACCATCTACACAAGATGCAATTATAAAATATACCTCCTTATGCCCCCCAAAAGTCCTCAGGCCATACTTGGCATCACGAGTATCGTGAAATACAATATCTTTCCCTCCACACATGGGAGATTCTATACTAAACTAGATTCATTTCCTACCACCCCCTTCAAGGTTACTCTACCCTCCCAAGGGTGAGTGTGCCTTGAAGAAACCCATTTAAAATACAACACAAATAAAGAACACAACAAAACAAAACTTCAAAACTCAACTTGAAAATAACTTGAAAATCACATAGGACTCCATTAATTGAGTTTCAATCTCAATAAAATACAAGAAACCTGAAAAATATTCTAAACAAGACCAACCTTACTCCAAAGTTAAGGCAAGTTGAAAAATTTGGTGATGAGCTATCCTTCCAAGACTTTTTCTCCAAAGGCTCCTTCAAATCTGGATTTTGTCTCTCAGAGTAGAGAGTGGGTGAACACCCAACTCTTCCTAAAACCTTCCTTATATAGGAAAACCTCCAACATGACCAAGACTAACCGAATCTGAGGTAACCCTAACCATCCCTTTCTTCCCACTTTCCTTCATTTTCCATGAATGGAGTTAAATGCAACTTGGGAAGAAGACAGAGGTTAACCAAATTTACGCCCATCTTCAAATTCGCTCAATTTTGAAAAAGGAGAATTTAGGGGAGAAATAAATGAGTTTAGAGGCTCATTTATGACTAAAAATGACCTCTAAACCCTAGGGTACCAAGTTGGGTAGCTAAAATGACCCTAGTTACCTTTTGGGAGCCTAAAAGACCCTCCTAAACTACACCTAAAGTTAACCCACGGATTTCTAAGTTAAGTTGACCATCTAGAAACTTCTAACCTTGGGTAGGCTTAGGTAGTACACTTAGATAACCTTAGTTAACCCTACACCTAACCATGGTTCACATAACTAGCCATGCCAACATTAATTGCAACAATTTCCAAAATTGACACAATATACTAAAACAAATGACATGACTTATTCACATAAATTTAACTAATTGAAATACACACATGGAAACCACATTTATGAATAAACCACATATACAATGAGGTCCATGTTTCTTTATATAAACAGGACTTTGGAATGCACAGAATTTCACATAGGTTTCAATACATGGTCCCCAATTTAGAGCCATGGTCAACTATCCCTGCACACTCATTACACACATCAGTAGGTCCAAGATACATGATATAAAAAATATAATACAACATCAATAATACATTGCATAAAAACTATATCTGCATTTGAATTTAAATAATCATATCATCAATTTCCTAAACCAATTTCCATCACAACACATCCACACATTTAATCTCATATATGACATCATCATAAACTAAAACTGAAGGGTAAAAGTATGAAACTGTGTCACACTTGGGGACCATTTGACATGTTTTGGCTGTACGTATTTTGGCTGGACCCCTTTCGGCCAGACCTATTTTGGCCAGACATACGTGGTGCACACGTGATGCCATGTGGCGATGATGTGGCAGAAGGGTTCCGACCGAAATATGTCCGGCCAAAACAGGGCCGATCGGAACCCATAAAAACTATATAAATCCAAAAATTTGGTTAGAGCTGCTAATTTGCACTGAGCGCCTTCCAAGATTTGAGGAGCAAAATAGGAGTACTTCGACCGAAAATAGGTAGAAATTTTTTTTTTCTTTTTTTTTAAAATATTTTTTTAATGTTTTTCAATTTTGTTATGTTAAATTAATGTAGTTTTACTATTATTTGATGTTTTTTTGTTTTTATTTTGTTATTTTTAATTTTAGAGAATATAAAATATTGTTTAATGTAGATTTAAATTTATTTTTTAGTTAGAATCATATGTTAGTTAGTTAGTTAATTAGTTTAGTTTTATTACATGTTTCAAAACATTAGAAAAATGTTACAAAATATTAGGAAACTATTACAAAACATTAGGAAAATGTTATTTAGTTTTATTGCATATGTTTCAAAATATTAAGGAAATGTTACAAAATAGTACAGGAAAATGTTACTTACAAAAAAATAAACTCTAACAAATGAACCCTAACATAAAACTAAAACATAAATCAACGTAAACTCTAACATTAACCCTAACATGAAACCTTAACCATATTGGACCCTAATATGAAACCGTAACTAACAATAACCCTAACATGAACCAGGTAACAAAACCTTAAGAAAATGGTACAAAACATTAGGAAAATATTACAAGACATTAGAAAATATTCTAGTATTACTTGAAGTTCATATTAATCATAACATTTGCACGTACCAGGTAACATGTGAAACCCTAATATGAAACCAACATCAAACCCTAACATGAAATTGAAACATGAAATAGAAACAAAAAACTTAACATAAATATTAACATGAACCTTAACATGAAACCCTGACCATATTGATCCCTAACATGAAACCTTGACAATATTGATCCCTAACATGAAACCTAACATGAAACCAACACATGATTTACTGAAACATATAAATCAACATAAACCTTAACGTGCTAAATTGAATTTTTCTTTCGAACTAACATGAAATTGGAACATTA
>MU223609.1:631795-642994 GCA_018584345.1 Thuja plicata
CTATCATAGAAGGTGATCAGTATTCAAAGGATCTTATCAGCAATAAAGTTGTAAGTCAAGATCTACTGTTTCATCCTAACAGTTGAATCAGTTTGTAAATCCTTTAACAGGGTAGACTTAACAGTCTCTCATAAATCTTCTAACAGAGTGCATACTTCATTGTATGTTTGTAAATCCTCTAACAAGGTGGACCTAGCAGTCCTAATTGCTTCTAATAGGGCAGATCATTAGAAGTGATCAATGTAAGCCTTAACCGGCCAACTTTATACTGCAGTACCAAAGTTTTGTGGGTACCATCCCCACCCCAGTTTTACTTTCTATTTGGAAGGTTTCTGGGTTACCAAATCTTTGTGTTTATGTGTTATGAATGATTATACTTTCATGCTTGCAGTAGATTAGATAAATGAATGGTTAAGTATATACAAGTGCAGAAATGATTTAAATTTTTAAGATTTACTGATTCACCCCTCCCCTCTCAGTAACTTGGCTAGTCTTGATTATTTCCAACATTTTCATGTTTCATTGTGGGTATACCTTCAATCTGTGGATCCTTAAATCTCGGTGAATCACTTAGTTTCAGTTTTAGTTATTTCCAGTTCTGCACTTCTCTCTTCCCTTTTCCTCCAAATATTTCAAGTTTAAAGGTGATTCAAGGGGAAGCCGACCCTTAATCTGAAGGTCTACTTTCATTATAGGTTCCCCACAACCTGAAAGTATTCCCATGTTTCACAGGATTGTTGAGTTTCATACTTAGCTATTGCGGGTGCAATCATTAGTGACAACATGAGATACTGATAATAAATGCATAAATGCAAGGACCTATCCTTATTCTTCAAAAATCTGACTGGTGCTCCCCAAGGGGAAACACTAGGATGAATATGACCCTTGTGCTGATGAGACTTTGTGACCGGTTTGATCAACAGAGGTAAGTTGTCATCGGGTACTGGGGTACCGAACAACTTTTCTTGTAAAGGTTGTCCGAGGAATAAATCCTCTGGGCCTTCAAGCATCTGAGTGTTGGGTCTTGACGGTGTGGGGAAGCTTAGTTGGGCAAGTGACTATTTTGTTTGGGGGGATAGCTAGTTTTTGACTTGTCTTCTTTGGGGGTTTCAATAATGGAGATGGGGTTTCCTGCAAGAATGTTAAGTTAACCAAATAAACAAAAAAGATAGGCCAAAGTTAGAATTTGTTACTTCTACTTATAGTTGTGAAACATATTTCAAATATCAACCATTCTCTAATGAACTACACTAAATACTGAATGCATACAGAACCAATAGTTGATACATATTCAATTATAAGGGGAAATGAGATCATTAATCTAAACCAAACATCAGAGAAAAGGACATTAGAAACATACATCATAAAAATATATTTCCAACTCAGAGATCAGAACATCAACAACATCATTGCCAGAAAGTGTTCCTCCTTCATTAACAAAGTGTTCCAGCATCACTGGTGTGTATATCAATGGCTCCAAGGGAGCATCTAACTACTAAGAACTACTGAGTGTTGAGCTTCTAGAAACAACTAAGAATGGAAAGCTAATAGTATTTGACTGCAAAATCATCAATTTTGTTGACCCCTATTATGAGGTCAGACTTATTATTTATACACAAAGTTTTCCCTAAAAATAACCTAATCTAACTGTACACTCAACATTAAAATACAATATCTAGTGGCCGGTACTACCTGCACCACTTACAATCACCTCAAAAAGAGTAGAGGTCTGACAAGACATAGGAAGAAGACAAGAAGAGAAGATGGAAGAATCAGCATAGAGAAGAGTGCCAGAGAAAAATAGAAGAAATTTGATCTGCCCGGAGTTTGAGGCAACATGCCTCATCAATGCAAAATCACTGTCTTCGATGCACCAGTTAGTTAGTGTTGGAGCTACGCCTTGGGAGAATCGCATGTCAGAGCCATCCTTCTATCTTGCATGCCTTATTGGGATCACCTACCTACTGACCCCCCTTATTAACTGCTTGACAATGATCGGTTGGCTCCAGGGAACCTAGATACGGGTCATTGAAAGAATACAAAACTTTGGATCCAAAATTCTAGAGTCTAGGAGCTTACGCTCAAAGAATAATGAATGTTTAAAAATTCTCCCTACTGGTGAAAATATCCAAAGTCCAAAGAACTCTATTGTCCCTTAATTTTCTAGAAGGCCTCCAAAATTTGGCCAATGCTAACCTCATCTATGTCCTTGACATTACCCCACTAGTTGGTGATGATTCTGAATCTTTCTTCAATATCTTTTGCCCCGTCCCAGAACTCTTTGGCTATCTTCATGGAATCATGATCCCAAAGCATCATCTTGGATATTCTCAACATTTTTCCTTTGTTGAAGTCTCCGGCAGACTGATACAGAGACTCCATCAGCTCATCAAATTTACTAAGGACATAATTCTCTGGGGCACAAGTCCCGGTGGTGAAGGGATCAACTTGTGAAACCCTTCCAACGAATGCTTTATATAGGTCCAAAGGATACAGGACCGCCATGATGTTATCTTATAGGGTCATAACCAGTTGCTTGTTTACCTCAATTTTGAGGCCAAGTCTAGAGTGCTGGGCCTAGAGGAATCCGAAGGGTTCTTCTCCCATAATTTTGGCCTCTGTGATGGCTTCCTCCCTGAAGTTTATTACTTCTTCCAATCTGGTCCTCCACTCCTCATACTTATCTATATCCTTTTCCCATAGGATGATAGCGCTGCTTACCTGGCCCACAAGATTACTGACTAGATAAAGGTCTGGGAGTGTCGCCTCTAAGAATTTCCTTAAAGCCTTGATCTACTCCGTGATCCACCTATCTACAGCCTGTGCCTTCTTCTTTATGGCCCTTAGAGCATCCAAGTCACCCTGTAGGAGCGGTGTTCCAGAGGTGGAGGATTCTGGATGGATCTCGGCCAGTGGGTGTGTAAGTTCTTTGAGAAGCCTGAGGAGATTTTTATTCTTTTCTCTTTCCTCCTTCAGCTTCTACGCCTGTTTGTCATATCGGGCTTAATTGCCCGGCTAGTTTCTTTGAGCAGGTCTAATTCACCCTGCTTATCCCTCTTCCCTAGAGGTACCTTTATGACCGTGTATTCTATAGCACTTACCATTGATTCCTCTTTATTTGGAAGAGGTGTCTCAATGATTGCAACTATATCTCTTCCCAGACCAGCTTGAATAGAGTGGAGTGTCTAGGCCTTCTTTACCTTGGGAAGGCTTTGAATTTGTGCCATCATCTCATATAGGGAGAGATGGTCTTTTTCCACCACCGGGGCCTTTCTCTTCTTTTCTTCTACCAACCATTATGTTGGTGGGGGTGGCCTTACTACTAAGGCCTAATCATTGGTGTCTTCTCCAAGATTCTGCTATTCACCCTCGACATTTATAGTCTCATTGGACTCTTTTTCTTGGTTCCTAGGACTATCCACACCATCCACCCTTGTGGCATCAATATCTCCTGTCTCGGTGCTCCCATCCTTAGCAGGATCCATGAGATCAATATTCATATCTTCAGGGTTCTCCTCCTCATCTTGCTACTGCTTCTCTTCTTCTCTAGTATCATTTGTTGGGACATCCTCCTCCAGTGGCTTATCCTTTGGAGGTGGCAAAGGTGTCTGAACTAGATCTACCTATAGTATTACTAGAATAACCTAGCTGAATGTTGTACTTCCCTAGGTGGGAAGAGGTGTCTGGAGAATGGTGGCTAAGGTTATGGTTGCTCTCATAGGTCCAGTTCTGTCAGCCAAAGTTGGCTACTCATTCTACACTTTCATCCCTTCTCTTGTTTCAGACTCTGAGATCGGGATTTCTTGAACATCTAGGATGTCCACCTGTTCTGGTTCCTTTTCTCTTTTTTCCCAAACATCCTACTCTATGGCTATTTATTTTTCTAGGATCTCCCTATCAGTGGGGATTATTTCTTCTTCTTGGGTAGTGATCTCTTCTACCGCTTTCCCTATATCCCCCTGTAGATTTACAATCTCACCCGTCCCAAAGATGTCATCAAAATCATCATGTAGAGGGGAGGTCTTTGGGGGATTCTCTGGTTCTGGGGAGTTTGGAATGATCTGCACCTCGGGGATGTTGCACATCCTGAGGTCTTTTTCTACCTTTGGTTGAGTAACATTTGTATTTTTCTTCATCCTCCTCGTTACCAATGGGGGCCCGACATCCAAAATGGCTACACGCTCCTCCTCTGCTCTCGTCCCTATTACCCAGACCATAAGTTGTACAAGTGAGGGGGAGCTAGAAGGGAGGGTAGGCTCTACCATAATAACCGGGATGCCTAGACAAGTGGTTATGGCTTCCTTTATCTGGTGGGACGCTGCCAGTTGAAGGTGCAATTGTTACGTAATGGAAACTGTGAATAGAATCTAGGGTGGGGTCCCAACTTTTCTTTTTCCTTTATCCTTGCGTGGTGTAGAGGTTTCGGCCCCAGAAGTGGATCCTTGCAAAAATGGATCCACTCTTTGAGTACTCTTCAAACATACCTTTTGAAAATATGTATGACTCCATTCAATTACATTATGGGTGATGTCCTTGATTGTTGGGCCTTCTGGGGTGTCCCAGTCCACCAGAGGGAGAGCCATTTTATCTACTCCTTGAACCTTGTAGTATGGGTCTTCTGTGGACCTGGTATACAAAAATTCCTTAGGAAAGTTTTGAAGCTTGAGGTGCTTCATCATGCCTTGCGTCATTCTGATGAAATGTCAATTCTAGACTTCAAAATCATCCTGGCAGTTTGCCCAAAAATATTCAATGTGAGGCTTGTGGGCATCTGATGCCTAGGGCACTGTCAATGCTATATTATCTAGCGGATCAAAAATTTTCTGGTCCAAGTAAAACTCTGCCAGCCCCAGACACTTTAGTTCGTTGTTGACCTCTTTTTCCGTTGTGAGGCTACAAGTATAGTTCCCGCTGGTTATTGAGAATAGAATTTTGGTCACCTTCTTCAATGCAAAGAAGGCACACAACTCCAGAATCTATTTTCAATATTCCAAAATAATTATCCTATCCCCACAATATTTGGGCAATAGGTAGGGTTTCTCGAAGAAGCTGGTCACCCAAATATAGGAGTTTTTCTTAAATTGAATGTAATAATGGCCATAAGTGCTGACCAATATCATTGCCTCTTTTCAGAGCCGATATATGACGTCCTGAGTGGGTGTAATAATATTATAGTAAACGAAGGCATCATTTACTCTACAAAAACTGGGGAAACTGGCCTCCCATTATATTTGTGGGAAATATTCCCATGGAGCATTCTGGCCCTTGCAAGTCCCGAGCTCGCTGACAGTGAGTAATCCTTTGGTTATGGGGTGTTTTTGCACCAGTTCCCACAAGACATATGAATTCATGTAAAATTTGGAGGACCAAGTGACCCTGACGAGATGGGCATCCACATGATTGGCGATGATAGTGGCCCAATCAAAAGTTTGTCCACTAGAGGTGATGCCGAACAAGAAGTAATACATCCATGCCAAGAATTCTTGGGCATGGGGCTCTCCAAAGACCCTGCACAAAGTGATGATCCCCATTTGTATGCTTTCTTTGAATTCTATCTGGGGGATCTCTAATTTCATCTTTTTGTAGTCTTTTCTTGGGGTCTTCAGCTAGTTAGAGTTGAGGTATTTCTGGGCCATGCTTGGGAGCTTCTCTAATTTAGTTAATGCCAGGGTCTAGGTGATAACTAAAGCATTAGAAAATTAGGGGATCCATAGCCCTGAAGAAAATGTTGTAGCATCCAGAGACACCATGGGCATCGGGTATCTTTCCTGAATAGGAGAGACAAGCATGACAACCCAGACGACTATGTTGTAGTGTTCTGCCAATGTGAGAATGAGCTCCAGAGCCTGCACTAAGTAGGGGAAGAAAGTGGCCTTAAGGATCCAAGAGGCAGCCACATTAAGTGCCATCAAATCTCTGGCCTTGTGTTGAATGTACATTATTTTTACCAAGGCGTGCATTTCGGTCCATACCCCGACACTTGTGTCAGTGATCAATTGCAGTTTGGAATCAACCTTTGATCCCAGAATAGCTTCTCCCTTAAGATATTTCATTTTCAGTGGGAGTTTCTCTAAGGCCTTCTTGGCCTTTGTCCTAAAAGCTACCCTTGTTTAAGTAGTAGTAGGGAGTTTCGGGCTCCCGGGTGGAGAAGATGCTTATGCTTCAGACATGATTGATAAGTGAATTTCGACAACCTGCAAGACCGGACAATCATCAGCATAGATAATATGATAGTATTATGGATATTGGAGATTTCATCACTGCCTCACATCTGTCCTAAAAAAGGTGTTAGTTTGCATCAAACCCTAAAACATATATTAAACAAAATGATTTACATGGGAATTTGACCTATGCCCGGGGGTTTCAGGGATTCTAACTCATGCGATGAATGAAGTGAAGATCAAAGAGGAACTTGGGACCTGGAGTCTGAAAAACTGACCGTTATTGACATGATCGGTAATTAGCCCTACTAGGATGACATGGGGCATCACGTGTTCATGTAATAAAGGGATTAATGGAAATGAAGGTGACAGGTATCATAACATGCAAGGCAATGAATGCCACTTGGGTTGGTTTTGAATGCTCGTGTGTGGGGGAATTAAACCCACCATTAAGGATGAAGCTATGGAAAGTGAAAACCACCATAGCTCGAACAGGTGAGGTGCTGAGTTTGAACTAGGAAAACACCATGCGGGTGAGCTTGGAACTTGAGTTCAATCATGGGGAGCATGATGAGCTCGCCATAGGGAGGGTTGTCATAACAATATACAGACCAATTTATAGACCAAACTTACACGGGAAGCCAGAGAGCGATGCAATTTATAGGAACAACCCTACCTTAAGGAGTATCTATAATTTACAGAGAAGTTATGAGAATTTACAAAACCTATAGGAATACACACTATTTATAGGAAGGAACTCAATGCAAGGAAGGGAGAAAACCTTCCTATAGAGACATCTCACCAATGGGAGGCAACGAAGAATAGAACGGGAAACAGAGATGAAAAGAAAAAAAGGAAAGAAAACCCAAAAATAGAAAACTGGAAAAAAAAAGAGAGAACCATATGGGCCTACCTTGGAAGAGAGGGATGCGGGAGGATGAGCACAAGAGGTACTCTACAACTGATCAAATTTATATGACTATGAATGCAAACTTCCAATTACTGTTAATCAATGTTTAAGCTCTGAGAACAAATCACACTTAATCACTGTTAAATCGTCATAATCATCTTGAATTGCTCTGGGTAATTTGTTTGCTGTAAATGTAACAATCACTGGTGAAACTTATTTATACCCTTAGGGTAAAACATCTGACTTTCCTTCCACAAATCCTGAGAAAGGCAAACCTCCAAACTCTGGGCTTGAGGATTCCATGCAACCACACCCTCTAATAAAAGAGGAGATGGTGACAGGGAATCCCGGAGTCTGAAATCTAGCTGGAACAAAGAAGACAAACACTCTAGGACTAGGTCCTAGAGAAAGGAAGACCAAAGAAGGAAAACACCGACCCGTGGAGGCAAATGACGGAGAAAAAAAAAGAAAAAAAAGAAACCAAGGGAGAACAAAAGTGAAAAGAGGGACCCAACATTTTTCCAACAAAATGTAGGGAAGCGTATGCAGGGCATAATAAATGGTGAATCACTGGGATGAATGCCTTAGCGCATTTGAGAACTTTAGAATCTCTGGTTAGCAAAATTGAAACTCACCTTTACCTAGAGTATTCCTCTTGCAAGGCGCGAGGTGTCTGAGAAAATCTGACTCATCATTGATTCAATCCTTTGCTCTTTCATCAGTTGTGAGGTATGTTCTTTGAGAGAAAATCAAGCCGATGATTTCTGAGAGAAGCAGAGAGGAAGCATTGAATACTTCAAACCAAAATCATTATATTTTGCACAATCCCCCAGGTACCAGAATTCTCTATTCCTCAGTTCTTTCTTTTCTTTTCTTTGAAGATGGGGAAGGTGGTACTCCTTTCACCGTGAACCTTAAGCTTAGCTAATTTCTATGGTGGTACTTCTTTCACCTTGCCATCCATTTTTAAATTTCTAAATAGGAGAGAAATTATAGACCCAGGATATTTTTATGATTTTCAGATTTGGCCAACAACCAATGCAACCAATCTTCTCTCAAAGACCATGTGATTACTTGCTTCTTAGATTTTGTGTTAATTGACATCAAAGCTTTAAAGATGTGAATATGATGAAGGTTATCCATAAAATTTTATGATACACACAAAATAAATCTGAAGTGTGGCCAAATTCCATCATGCTAACGATAGATTACGGACTACCTAAAATGCATAAGACACCATTCCAAGGACTAGATGTCATGCGAAGCATACCTATCTACAAGAAGAGGGTAACATGTTGGGAACCCGGAAAAAAATGCAAAGAAAAAAGAAAACAAAAAAAAAAGCAAAAAGGAAAGGAGGCAGCCCTGAAGGACTTGTTAGCACTGCCTTGTAAAAATTTGAATTTCTTGGCCTTTGCTTTTCCCGGGCTTTCTTGTTTCAAAATTCTGTACTTTGCCACGTAAAAAACCCCTAAAACCCTAAGTCATGCTTCTATTTTGTTGTTACTTTTTCCATCCACTTAGGGCATGTGTTTAATTTGAAGTCGCCTCGTCACGTTATCCCAGCCGAATATTCCATATCTTTTCCCAACTTTGCTTTTTCCTCATGTCGCGTAGTCTCGTTTAACTTCTGAATATTCCTTCAGCCTTCTAAGACTTAGCAATTCCTTTTATGTTGGGTAGTCATGGGATAACCATGTCATAAAGCTTTATGAAGGAGGGAGCCACTGCTAGGTCGGGTGATCGCAAGAAAATCTTAACAGTTAAGAAATTGTTCCCAGACTCAGCGATTACCTTTTGTCGCTTTGTCGCCAAATCAGTCAAAGTTGACAGTTAAGCAATGCCTTCAGTCACGATGTCTAGAAATGATTTAGGGGCAGGCAGAAATATTTAGCGATTAAATGACGACCATAGGATGAAGCTATAAGAGGATCTGACGGTAGTCACGAAGTATGAGAAACAAAGTTCCCTATAGAAGAAGTCCTCTCGACTTGGTGATAAGGGTATGTCGCATGGTCACAAGAAGCAAAAGAGGGGCACTTTTAATATGTCAAGGTAAAATTAAATGCTCAGGGCTTATATCCCCTGACTTGGCGACTAAGCATTGTCGCGTAGTCGTGAAACAAAAAATAAACGTTCAGCGACAAGGAGATAACCGTGGTGGTTAAAGGCAAAGGTTAGTCGTGCAATCACTTGAACATGAAAGTAAGCCACCCAGAATTGGCGACTAACCGCTAGTGGTTAGTCGTGAAGTAGCTAGAAACTGGAGATAGCAGCCACAACATGGAGAAAATGGCTTGTCGCATGGTCGCCGGATAAATCTGAGGTTAAAATGAGCTAAGACCAGTTTGCAACAGTCAATGGGAGTGTGCCATGTGTCATTTTCCGGTAATTTCTGGGTAGTATATGCATAAATATGAGATTTTAACAGAGCATAAAATGGTGCAAAATAGAAGAAAGACATGGTAAAATTTGTGTCTGAGTCCAAGGCTACCACGGATACCAGGCAGGTGGGAGCTGTTGTCAAGCTAGAAGTGAACACTGTTAAAGAAGAATAGATGGGAGGTGAAGCTTAAAGGATAAATGTGGTTAAGCCATGAAAGATAAACCTTGTTAATAAGCTATCAACTTGTTAATTAGCTGTTGCCAAGTTGTTGTAAGCTGTCGGTAATCCTTCCCAGGTGTCGGTAGCTTGTTGCATCCTTGTGCTATAAAAGGATCCCAAGACTACTGTTACAAGGATGGTCATTTTTCTATCTGAAGATACTAAATCAATTGCAATATATCTGGTCTTTTCTGGAGAAATTTCTATTTGAATGTAGTAATTGATGATGACTTCTGAATGAAATCTAGTTCACAATTTCTAAAACATTTATGTGGATTTTCTGTCTTCATTTTAGCATTCTGAGTTTTGTTTAAATTGAATGTTCAAGGAGTATTTTCAATTTATATATCTGTAAGGCAGATATATGAAATACTTCTAGGGTTCTTTCAAGGAGAGAATATACCTTAGAGACATTTCAACAAAGTTCAGGGTAGCAAATGAATCTGATTGATTAGTCTGTTTAAATGTACTGAAGTAGATATATAAGGTATATCTATTTTTGTGTCAGATCCTATAATTGCCTTAAGTTTAGTCTTCATTCATGCTGGTTAAAATTATTCACAGATGACTCCATGCCCTCAGATTGAGCACTGGTCTATTTTTGTTCAGTTTAATGATTATCACCATTAAAAATCAAATCTTTACTTTCAGTTTGGTCTGTTTTAGTGTATGTTACAGTGGCCAGTCCCTGTAATTCCACCAATAGCAAGTTAGAATAACTGAGTGATTTCATTATTCTGAGTTTGCAAGGGTAATCCTGCCCGAGTCTGTGGAACTCAAAGTGCAGGAGGTCTCAAGACCTTGTTACTGTTGTCCTACTCTATGCTGGGTCAGTGTCAGGGATAACTAGAGTCATACTTATGAGGAGTATATTTTTATGACAGCAAGAAAAAGGAACAACAAAAAATGGCAAATCTACTGGGGACAGTTATAGTATTCAGACAAGTATTCATCAGTACTCGAGAAAGAGTTTGGCCCATCCGAGTACGCCAACAGAAAATGGTGACTCTACTGGGGACAGTTATTTAAAAGATCATTATTAAAGTTCAGTCCAGTTTATAAAATCACATACTCTGTATTTGCTTTTTATATGTCCTCAAATATCACTGTCTAAAAATTGAATCCTAATTGTCCCAAAGATTTGGGTGGCGACTCCAATTATTGGTTATAGTATTTCTAAGGGGAATACTAGTAGATTAAGTGTGTAAACGTTTATTTCAAGATAATGAGGAATACAAAAGCAAACATAAAGAACCAATCTCAGGAAACATCTGAAAGTAGTAGTTCCAAAAATCCTAGAAGAAACTACTCTAGAAAAGTGGAATCCTCTAATACTGTATCTTGGAAGCCTAGGTCAGTAGGCCAAAACCAATCATTAGACACTATTCTTGAGAAGGAGATTAATAAACCCCTTATTCCTGAATCTGATACACTTGGTTACTTTGAAGACATATTCAACCCTAGACCAAGAAGTATGTTCCAACAAAAGGGGGAGGCATCCTCCTGCTTTGAGGAAATTCCCT
>MU223609.1:648568-665973 GCA_018584345.1 Thuja plicata
CCTTTTACCCAATGGGGTTTGGACTTTATTGGTGAATTTGTAGAGAAATCCAGTGGGGGTCATAGTTGGATTCTTGTGGCTACAGACTACTTCACTAAATGGATAGAAGCAATCCCAACAAAGAGAGAAACCAGCAGGATAGTAATGGATTTCTTGATGGATAGCATTCTGACAAGATTTGGTGTGCCCACTAAACTGATTATGGACAATGCCATGTGTTTTAGGTCTGATGAATTTAGAGAATTCTGTGAAGAATATGGCATTACTATATCTTATTACTCACCATATCATCCTCAATCAAATGGACAAGCTGAATCCAGTAATAAAAGTATTATGAAGATTATTAAGAGGATTCTGGATAAAAACAAAAAGTCCTGGCATTCAAAATTGAAATTAGCCTTATGGGCTGACAAAGTGATAGTGAAAAGGTCCATAGGGGTTTCCCCTTTTGAAATGGTTTATGGAAGTCAGGCAAGGTTTCCCTTGAACAATCTGTTACCAGTGCATAAATTTTTGCTGGAAGAAGATTTAGAAAATCTAGAATCTATGATGCAAAGAATGGATCAGTTGATGGAATTAGAAGAAATAAGAATAGAAGCTCACAAGAGAAACCTGAAGTTGCAACAACAGTCTAAATACCTGTTTGATAAAAGGACAACTGAAAGAAAATTCAGGGTAAATGATCTGGTATTACAGTGGAATGCCAGAAAAGAAGAGAAGGGCAAACATGGCAAGTTTGAATCATTATGGATGGGCCTGTTTGTAATCTAGGAGTTTCATGGGAAGGATTCTTATTTCTTGGAGGATCCAAATGGTGAAATACAAGAATTTCCAATGCATGGACAATTCCTGAAACATTATTTCTCATAGTTTTCCTTGTTCCATGCACGTTAGTTTAGATTTCCCTATTTTTGTGTGGTTTTGTGTGTTCCTGTACAATTTTGTCAAAATTTTGCGGTCTGTTCTCCAAAGGTCTGGCTTCTAATGACAATTTTGCATTTGACTTTCCCCAGTCGGAGCCATTGTTAGCACTGCCTTGTAAAAATTTGAATTTCTTGGCCTTTGCTTTTCCCGGGCTTTCTTGTTTCAAAATTTTGTACTTTGCCACTAAAAAACCCCTAAAAACCTAAGTCATGCTTCTATTTTGTTGTTACTTTTTCCATCCACTTAGGGCATGTGTTTAATTTGAAGTCACCTTGTCGCATTATCCCAGCCGAATATTCCATTTCTTTTCCCGACTTTGCTTTTTCCTCATGTCGCGTAGTCTCGTTTAACTTCTGAATATTCCTTCAGCCTTCTGAGACTTAGCAATTCCTTTTATGTCAGGTAGTCATGGGATAACCATGTCATAAAGCTTTATGAAGGAGGGACCCACTACTAGGTCGGGTGATCACAAGAAAATCTTAACAGTTAAGAAATTGTTCCCAGACTCAGCGATTACCTTTTGTCGCTTTGTCGCCAGATCAGTCAAAGTTGACAGTTAAGCAATGCCTTCAGTCGCGATGTCTGGAAATGATTTAGGGGTAGGAAAAAATATTCAGCGATTAAATGACGGCCATAAGATGAAGGAATAAGAGGATTTGACGGTAGTCACGAAGTCTGAGAAACAAAGTTCCCTATAGAAGAAGTCCTCTCGACTTGGCGATAAGGGTATGTCGCATGGTCGCAAGAAGAAAAAGAGGGGAGCTTTTAATATGTCAAGGTAAAATTAAATGCTCAGGGCTTATATCCCCCAACTTGGTGAATAAGCATTGTCGCGTAGTCGTGAAACAAAAAATAAACGTTCAGCGACAAGGAGATAACCGTGGTGGTTAAAGGCAAAGGTCAGTCGCGCAGTCGCTTGAACATGAAAGTAAGCCACCCAAAATTTGCGACTAACCGCTAGTGGTTAGTCGTGAAGTAGCTAGAAACTAGAGATAGCAGCCGCGACATGGAGAAAATGGCTCGTCGCATGGTCGCCGGATAAATCTGAGGTTAAAATGAGCTAAGACCAGGTTGCAACAGTCAATGGGAGTGTGCCATGTGTCATTTTCTGGTAATTTCTGGGCAGTATATGCATAAATATAAGATTTTAACAGAGCATAAAATGGTGCAAAATAGAAGAAAGACATGGTAAAATTTGTGTCTGAGTCCAAGGCTGCCACAGATACCAGGCAGGTGGGAGCTGTTGTCAAGCTAGAAGTGAACACTGTTAAAGAAGAACAGATGGGAGGCAAAGCTTAAAGGATAAACGTGGTTAAGCCATGAAAGATAAACCTTGTTAATAAGCTATCACCTTGTTAATTAGCTGTTGCCAAGTTGTTGTAAGCTGTCGGTAATCCTTCCCAGGTGTCGATAGCTTGTTGCATCCTTGTGCTATAAAAGGATCCCAATACTACTGTTACAAGGATGGTCATTTTTCTGTCTGAAGATACTAAATCAATTGCAATATATCTGGTCTTTTCTGGAGAAATTTCTATTTGAATGTAGTAATTGATGATGACTTCTGAATGAAATCTAGTTCACAGTTTCTGAAACATTTATGTGGATTTTCTGTCTTCATTTTAGCATTCTGAGTTTTGTTTAAATTCAATGTTCAAGGAGCGTTTTCAATTTATATATCTGTAAGGAAGATATATGAAATAATTCTAGGGTTCTTTCAAGGAGAGAATATACCTTAGAGACATTTCAACAAAGTTTGGGGTAGCAAATGAATCTGATTGATTAGTCTGTTTAAATGTACTGAAGTAGATATATAAGGTATATCTATTTTTGTGTCAGATCGTGTAATTTCCTTAAGTTTAGTCTTCATTCATGCTGGTTAGAATTATTCATAGATGACTCCATGCCCTCAGATTGAGCACTGGTCTATTTTTGTTCAGTTTAATGATTATCACCATTAAAAATCAAATCTTTACTTTTAGTTTGGTCTGTTTTAGTGTATGTTACAGTGGCCAGTCCCTGTAATTCCACCAATAGCAAGTTAGAATAACTGAGTGATTTCATTATTCTGAGTTTGCAAGGGTAATCCTGCCTGAGTCTGTGGAACTCAAAGTGCAGGAGGTCTCAAGACCTTGTTACTGTTGTCCTACTCTATGCTGGGTCAGTGTCAGGGATAAATAGAGTCATACTTCTGAGGAGTATATTTTTATGACAGCAAGAAAAAGGAACAACAGGACTGCCGAAAACTATTTACAAGAACAAGGCACTCCCAAGGAGCACTGGGAAAAGGTATTTGCAAGTAGGAACTTTTACATATAATACAATTTTGGGCAAACTTTCCACGTACCTCATTCAAAGTAGTGTTTAAGAAACTGTCCAATGATAGGAAATGGGATGGCTTCTCTGGTCATAGTACTGAGGTGATAATTATTAGCCTCGTAGATCTCAGAAATTACATATGGTTTGAGCCAGAGCCTTTGAAACTTGGTGTGCTTTCCTTTCTTCTCCCAGGCCTTGTCCCACAGGAGGACTAATTTTTAGACCCGAAAGCATTTATATTGAGCTCTCCAGTCAAACCTTCACTTAATGACCACTTGATGATGTACAAAGTGTTCTAGTGCAACGTCTCTTTGTTCCTCCATTCTCACTAGGTTCAGGAGCCAAACCTCCATGATGTTGTCTCGGTTGTTAAATTCCTACATAAACTGTAAAATTGGGATTTGTGAGTTGATAGGGAGCACAAGGTTCTGGCCATTAACTAGGTGAAATGGGGAAGTTCCTAGGGCTGCCTTGATTTTGATGTGATACACCCAAAGAGTGAACCTAAGCTTTTGGTGCCAGTCCCGGGGGTTCTATTCTAACAGATGTTTGATCACCTCTAACAAATTTTTATTAGTAGATTCAGCCACACCATTACCCTGGGTGTAGTAGTTGCTGGGGAACTTCAAGGTGATCTTCCTCTCATAGGTCCATTCAAGTAACTGTGCTGAAGAAAACACTAGACCATTGTCACACACTATGGTGAAGAGCATTCTGAATCTGGTGACTATGTTTTCTCCCAGGAATTTGATGACTACATCCACCATGTTATTTTTACATAGAATTGCCTCGGACTACCAAGTGCACTAATCAGTAGCATTCAGAATATAATAGTGGTTGGCACATTATTTGGGGTTAATTTCCTTGATAAAATAAAACACCCATTGGGTTAAGGGTCAAACTTCAAAAACCGGCTACAAAGGCATGGCTGGGTTTTGCTCATTATGGGCTGCAGTTTGGCAAGTGTGGCACTTCCTTATGTGAGTGTAGACATCTTTGAAGATGAAGTGCCAATAGTAACCAGCCTGGAGAATCTGGTGGGAAGTGGCATTAGTTGAGCCATGCTCGGTTCTAAACTTCTCATGAAATTATTCTATCATTTTAGCAGCTTGGTCCCTATCTATGCACCAGACGTAAATCCCTTTGTAATTCCTGTGAAAAAGCATTCCATTTTTTTATCATGAAGTGTGTGATTTTCAGTCACAAAGAGCAACATTTTTTTGGGGGAATCCCCTTTGGGCACCTATTGTTGAGCAATAAGTACACTAGATCGATATACCATGGGTCATGAGTGACAGACTCCACTATGTAAGTTTGACATTCAATGTTTGGAGTTACTTCCGTCATTGCTCTACATAATCCCTGGCCTCAGACTATCTTCATGGGTTGCATTTCAAAATCATACTCTTGGAGTATGACCATCCATTTCCCCTGGCATTCACCCAATTCACTTTATAGCAATAAAGATTTAACAGCCTGGTCGGGAATGATAGCATGCACTTTGCTCTGGAGAATATAGTGCCAAATTTTTTTCATGGCCTGGACTAGAGAAAAAACCTTCTTTTCCAAAGGTGAATATTGAAATTTGGAATTTTTGAAGGGGGAGCTCATAAAAGCAATGGGTCATTCTTCTCCTTCAACTTTCTTGGTTAGGAATACTACTGTTGAACGCAGTGAAGCAAAGTAGTATATGTGAAATGGGAGGGAATAGTCTGGACTTGCCAGGACTAGTGCCTCCACTATGGTTTGCTTGATTTGGGAAAATGCTCACTTTTCTTTGGGGCTCCACTCAATCTTTGTGTCTTTCTTCATCATGTCATTGAGTGGATTGATGATCTCGGCGAATCTAATTATGAATCACTGGACAAAATTTATCTTTCTGAAGAAAGATCTCATTTCCTTTTTATTGCTGGGCATTTGTAGATTTAGTAGTGCTTCAACTCTCTCAAGGTCAATGCATATCCCCTTCTCAAAGACTATATGCATAAGAAAATTCCCTTTAGTGAACCTGAATATGCATTTCTTAGGGTTGAGGGAGATACCGTACCGACGAAATCTCTTGCAAATCTAGGCGAGGTGAGAAGAATGATCACACTGTCCCAGGAAAAGACTGTTAAATCATTCATGTAGATGATTATGCATTTGTTCACTAGGCCCTCAAACATAATGTCCATAGCCTTTTGAAATGTGGCCCCCATGTTGATGAGGCCAAAGGGCATTCTCTCATATGCAAACATTCCCCACTTAGTGCTGAATGTCATTTTATCTCTATCCTCAAATTTAACCATGACTTGGTTGTATCCAAAGTACCCATCCAGGAAGGACATCATTTGGGAACCGTTAACAATTTGTATCATCTTATCTAGTGAGGGGAGGGGGTGATTGTCCTTCTTGGATGCCTTGTTTAAATTGGAAAAATCCACACAAAGGCATATTTTGCCATTCTTTCACATGAGGATGAGGTTGGCAACCCAAGTTGTGTGCTGTATAAGAAAGATAATCTGGGCTGATATTAGTTTCTTAACCTCCTCATGAATTAGAGGTTCAGTCAATGGGTTTATCGGCCTATGATTTTTCTAAAAAGGCTTAGAATTTGGTTTCAAAGGGATAGTATGAGTCATGATAGACATGTCATAGTTTTTAAGATCCTCATACCCCAACACAATAACATCAATATATTCTTGGAGAACCATGATAATCTTCTCCTTCTCCTTTGGGGAGAATGAGGTACCGATATGCATGAATTTTTCTTCATTGGCCTGGCCGATGTTGACCTTTTCAAAATTTTCTCCCTCAAAGGATGATGATATCTTATCTTGGCCCCGGCGGTCCAAATCAAAGATACATTCAAGAGATACCATCCCCTTTGGGATGGGGTTGGTGGGTAGGTCAATGATCCCATCATCTTCTTCACCCTACCCGGTATCATCATGATCCATTTTCTCCACTATCTGATCCTTGAAGATGCCAACATTGGCCATGAAGGTGAGAATATGTTGGTCATCCTCAAAAACCTGAAAGTGAGTAATATTATCTGGGATGGACGGGGTGGGAACCATCTCAACAGAAAACTTTCGGAGCTAGGAGCCAACCATTTGCTCAAGGGTGCTGGCAGACATGGCAAGGGAATCCAAAACATAGTTACATTTTTTAGTAATAAGCTCGATGCCAAAAACATCAAAGTCTTCAATTAGGATCCATGACCAATTGCGGTATGTGGCCAACCTTTTTTCATGACAAGTGTATTGGCTTCGGACTTGTTTTATGATCAACTCAGAATCACCCATCACCCAGATGTGGGAGATCCCCTTTCTCAATGTGAATAGGAGTCCAAGGACCAAGGCCTCATACTTTGTGATGTTATTCATGTAGTTAAACTGTAGCGTGTAAGATGCGAGGAAGGATTTCCCCATAGGTTTATTAGTTCCAATCTAGCCCCGCAGCCTTGTTTAGACTGGGATCCATCAAACTTCAGGGTGCATAGGTGGTTGTTCATTCTCTAGGGTTAGGAAGGTGAAGTGGCATTTGGATTGATTTTGGGAAGGTTGGGAGGTGATTCCTCTAGCTCTGATGGTGCGTGGGTGATTATTTCTCTTGAGAAGCCTCTGGTTTGGATTCCTAGACAAGCATCACCTTAGATGTGCTGCTGGATGGATTACTAGGTCCAAGTGAATCATCTCTATGTTCTTTCTCTTGGAGGGTGTTGATATGATGGGTAGCAATAGCAATACAAGGCTCACACTCCATTTTGGAGTGTTTTTGGTAATGTACCTGGCACCAAGTGCTGGACAAGAGTGTGGCGGGAGTTTCCATGTTACCTTGTGAGTTTACCTCACCCCTCAATTTTTCATCCATGTCCTGAATTCTCTGAGTGACTATGGGATCTTCCCCAGGAGTGAAATCAAATGTTAGGATCTCTAGGGGTCGGTACACCCCAGGGGAAGATTTAGAGAAAAGGACCTCATTTACCCTCCTGACTTTGGTGAGGGCCTACTTCATCGTGGGTTCATTCTCCACCTAGATTTGGTTTGACTACCCCTTCCAGGGGAGCCACAAGTGGGATAATTCCATGGAGAAATACCCATTAAGGGCCTTAGAACAATTTCAACTTAGTAAAATCCCATAGGTCTCAGGGATGTCCACTACTTGGATGTCTATTATGCTTGATACTTGGGGGTCTTGGATGAGCTAAATCTAGACATTTTTTAGCTCACCTACTATTTTTACAATAGTTTTGTCCAATTGGACTACTACACCCTTGGATGGAGTGGGAGTGAGTCCAAGCTTCTGGCATATAGATAAGGACATGACGTTGCCAAAAGAATTGGTATCCACTAGGCAGTTGTGTAGGTTCTTCCCTTGTATGTTTAAGTCTAGTAGGAAGGGAGGATCCTCTATGTTTCCCCAGAAGACAGCTGAGTTGGCATCGTAAAATGTGACAGTATTTGGTGGACGACTGATGACTTCTGGGTTCCCAAGAGCTTTAGAAGGGACTTCTTCTACTCAGAAAAATTAATCAAGACCTCCATCAATGTCATGGAGGTGGTGGTTTTCTCTAACACCTTAGTGATGTCAAACCTTCCCATGAGTAAAGTTGACTTCTCTCAGCTGGATCCCTAGCTTGGTTAGAGCCAGGTCCTTTTGGCGAGAATGAGTGATCAGTTTTGTTATCTTGGGGAGGGGTATTCTTGGGAGGTGTTAGCATGTAAGCAGGCCCTTTTCCAGCCTAAATCTGAGTGTTGTAAGGAGTCCACGGGCTAGTGAAGGAATTGGTCTCAAAGATCAAGATAGATTCATCAAAGAACCCCTGCAATTTAGGCTCTTATTCATCCTCTTCATCTATCTTGAAGAAGACAGTCTCACACATAAAGGTGTTGTGAGTAGGCTCTAATGTGGATGATTTCAGGGGAGTAGGATCAACAGGTTGTTGTCTCTCCGACTGGGAGATCATGATGATCTTCTCTAGTGTGGCATAGTTCACCTCAGAATGAGAGTCAGTGTCATGCAATCTACACCAATTGGTCAGGGGGTGGAATTTTGCAAGCTATGTAGAATGACTGGATCCAGCACTGCCTTGAGTGGTGTTTTGGTTTAGAGGAGGATGTCCAATATTCATGTTGTTGTTCCATTGCTATTGATTGGGTCAAGGTCCGTTGTTGTATTTTCTGCCTCTAGAGTTGGTGTTTCATTGTCCGGTGAAAACATTCCTCCTCTGGGAATTAGAGTTGTGAGGCATGGAAGGCCCCACATTTAGCTGTCCCATGTCCGTCATCACGGAGGACACCAATCACCAAAAGGATTCAACCTCAGCTGAAAACTGGGTAGTTGTGTCACAGTGTGACGGTTATTGTGGTGGGTTCCCAAGGAAAGTGATAGAAACTCTAGGAGTCAAGGATGACATTCCTCCATCTGTGGGCGACTGGAGGAAGAGTACTCCAGAGGGTTGTCTCAAAGGTTGTTTCATCTACTACGGTTAGTTCCAAGGAACAAATTCTAGACCCAAGATTGTCTGTGCTTGTGATGGATAAATGTATCGGGCCTGCTGATCTATCGGTGGTGGGCCCATGGTCATCATCAGGGCACCCATTGCTGGATTAGGGTTGTATCCCCCAGTGTAAGATGTTCTACCAGGCATCATGTTGAATGGTAGGCTTTGTCCAATCCCACCAGGAGTTTTTCTCAAACCACAGGACAAATCCAGGGCTAGGTTGTAAACCTTTGCCAGAGTATCCTGGTTATTTGTGGTAGTAGTTCTCCAAAGGAGAGTGGCAACAATGAGGTCCAGAGCATTCAGGTATGTCTAGATGGTTATGTTAGTGGATGGGATGAAGGGGCCTATCCACCGCTTCAAGACACGTTGGAACTGATGGTTGAATGTGGCAAGGGGTTCATTCAGTTCCTTCCTAATAGAGATAAACTGGTTGTGGGACCATGTCGGGTCCATGTGAATGTAGAAGGCCACTAGGAAGGAATTTTCCATATCCTACCAACTGTTGATGGAGTTGGCCAGAAAGTAGGGGTACCAGTTTAGCTTATTATGTCCTAAGGACAGAGGGAACATCCAGGTCACAACATCCTGATGCTATACCCGGTTTCAGATCATGGCATACTTATAGGCCTGGAGATGTTCTTCTATGGTTCTTGGGCCTAGAAGCTCATATCTGGGACAGATCTTCTCCAGATGTCGAGGAAGATTGTTGGTGGCATTGAGGAACTACCCCATTGGGGACCCGGTGTTACCAAAGTAATTTTCTATCGAGGCTGCTAGATTTTGGCTAGGTTGAGTGATGGTCCCCAAGATTATCTTAGGAGCTTGGGTATTCTGAGGTGTAGTGAATCCCTAGATAAGGTTGGCTGGCTGTTTGGTTTGCGGGGTCCTTTTCTTTTGAGTAGGAGGCTCAAGCTCAACAAACTTTCTGAGATTCAGGGCCGATCGAAGGATTATTTCAAAGCATAAGGGTGAAAAAGACCATATCCTACTAAAAGCTTGGTTCCTAAAATTATGGCTTGAGTAACCCTTGGGTGGTGTAAAATCAAAATCTTTTGAAAGGGATGAGCTCATGCCCTCCTTCTAGCACTAGTTTCTATTGACGGGACTTTGTGACCAGTCCGATCACAGAGGTAAGTTGTCAACAGGTACCGGGGTATCAGCCAACTTTTCCTATAAAGGGTGTATAGGGAATATATCCTTTGGGCCTTCAAGAACTTGAGTGTTGGGTCTTGATAGTGCGAGGAAGCTTAGTTGGGCAAGTGACTATTTTGTTCCAGGGGAGAGCTAGTTTTTGAATCATTTTCTTTTGGCAATTTTGATAATGGGGATGGGGTTTCCTGCAAGCACGTTAGGTTAACCAAATAAACAACAAAAGATAGGCCAAAGTTAGATTTTGTTACTTCTACTTATAGTTGTGCAACATATTTCAAATATCAACCATGCTCTAATGAAATACACTAAATACTGAATGAATACAAAACAAACAATTCATACATATTCAATAGCAAGGGGAAATGAGATCATTAATCTAAACCAAATATCAGAGCAAAGGACATTAGAAATATACAACACAAAAAGATATTGCAAACTCAGAGATTAGATCATCAACAAGATCATTTCTAGAAAGTGTTCCTCCTTATTCATTAACAAAGTGTTCCAGCGTCACTAGTGTGTACATCAATGGCTCCAAGGGAGCATCTAACTACTAAGAACTACTGAGCGTTGAGCTCTTGAAAACAACTAAGAATGGAAAGCTAATAGTATTGGACTACAAAATCATCAATTTTTCTGACCCCTGTTATGAGGCTAGACTTCTTATTTATACACAAAGTTTTCCCTAAAACTAACCTAATCTAACTCTACACTCAACATTAAAATACAATATCCGGTGGCCGGTACTACCTACACCACTTATAATCACCTCAAAAAGAGCAAAGGTCTGACAGGACAGAGGAAGAAGACAAGAAGAGAAGATGGAAGAATCAACATAGAGAATAGTGTTGGAGTAGAAATAGAAGAAATCTGATCTTCCCAGAGTTTGAGACAACATGCCTCATCAATGCAAAATGTGGCTCACTGTCTTCGATGCACCAAGTAGTTAATGCTAGAGCATCGCCTTGGGAGAATCACCTGTCAGAGCCATCCTTTCATCTGACATGCCTTATTAGGATCACTTACCTACTGACCCCCCTTATTAACTGCTTGACAATGACTAATCGGCTCCAAAGAACATGGACACGGGTCATTGAAAGAATACAAAGCATCAAATCTAAAATTCTAGAATCTGGGAGCTTACACTCAAAGAATAATAAATGTTTAAAAATGCACCCTGCTAGTGAAAATCTCCAGATTTTGGAGAACTCTATTGTCCCTTTCTTTTCTTGAAGAACTCCAAAATTTGGCCAATTCCATCCTCATCTATGTCCTTGACATTATCCCACCGGTCACTGATGATTCCAAATATTTCTTCAATATCTTTGGTCCTGTCTCAAAACTCTTTGGCTATCTTCACGAAATCATGAGCCCAAAGCATCATCTTGGATATTATCGACATTTTTCCTTCGTAAAAGTCTTCGGCAGATTGATACAGGGACTCCATCATCTCATCAAATTTACTGAGGACATAATCCTCTGGGACAGAAGTCCCAGTGGTGAAGGGATCAACTTGTGAAAACCTTCCAACAAATTCTTTATATAGGTCCAAAGGATACTGAATCACCGTGATATTAGCTTTTAGGGTCGTAAAATGTTTCTTGCTTACTTCAATTTTTAGGCCAAGTATGGATTGTTGGGCTCAAAGGAATCCGAAGGGTTCTTCTCCCACAATTCTGGTCTTTGTGATGGCTTCCTCCCCAAATTTTATTACTTCTTCCAGTCGGGTCCTCCACTCCTCATACTTCTCTATATCCTTTTCCCATAGGACAATGACACCGCTTACCTTTCCTACAAGATTACTGACAAGATAAAGGTTTGGGAGTGTTGCCTCTAAGAATTTCCTTATGGCCTTGATCTGCTCCATGATCCACACATCTACAGCCTCTGCCTTCTTCTTTATGTCCCTTAGAGCATCCAAGTCACCCTATGGGAGTGATGTTCTAGAGGTGGAGGCTTCTAGACGAATCTAGACTAGTGGTTGTGTAAGTTCTACAAGAAGCCTGAGGAGATTTTCATTCTTTTCCCTTTCCTGGCTCGCTTCTTTGAGAAGGTCCAATTCACTCTGCTTATCCCTCTTCCCCAGAGATACCTATTTGACCATATATTCTACAACACTTATTGTTTCTTCCTCTTTATCTTAAGGAGGTGTTACAATGACCATGACAGTATCTCCACCCAGACTAGTCCGAATAGAGTGGAGTGTCCGGGCCTTCTTCACCTTGGGGAGGCTTTGAATTTGTGTCATCATCTCCACTAGTGTGAGATGGGCTTTTGCCACCACTGGGGCCTTTCTCTTCTTTGCTTCTACCAACCATTGTGGTGGCGGGGGCAGCCTTGCTGCTAAGGCCCGATCATTGGTGTCTCCTCTGGGGTTCTGCTGTTCACTTCCTGCATTTATCATCTCATTGGACTCTTTTTCTTGGTTCCCAAGATTATCTGCACCATCCACCCTTATGGAATCAATATCTCCTATCTTGGTTCTCCCGTCCTTAGCAACATCCGTGAGATCAATATTCATATCTTTGGGGTTCTCCCCCCTCATCCTGCTGCTACTGCTCTTCTTCTCCAGCATCATTTTCTAGGACATCCTCCTCCATTGGCTTATCCTCTAGAGGTGGCAAAGGTGTCAGAACTAGATCTACTTGTAGTATTAATGGAATCACCTGGCCAAATTTTGTACTACCCTAGGTGGGTGGAGGCATCTAGAGCATGGAAGTTGAGGTTACAGTTACTCCCATAGGTCCGGTTCCCTCAGCCAAAGATGGATGATCATCTTGCACTTGCCTCCCTTATCTTGTTTTAGTCTTTGAGACCAAGATTTCCTAAACATCTAGGATGTCCATCTGATCTGGTTCCTTTTCTCTTTCTGCCCTTACTTCCTGCTTTGTGGCTATTTCTTTTTTCAGGATCTCCCCATCAGTGGGGATTCTTTCTTCTTCTTGGGGGGCAATCTCTTCTACCGCTTTCCTTATATCCCCTTGTAGATTTACAAGCTCATCTATCCCAAAGATGTCATCAAAATAATCATGTGGAGGGGATTTCTCTAGGGGATTCTCTGGTTCTAGGAAGTCCAGGATGATCTGCACCTTAGAGATGTTGGGCATCTTGAGGTCTATTTCTTCCTTTGGTTGAGGAACATTTGTCTTTTTTTTCATCCTCCTCTTTACCAATGGGGGCCCAACATCCAAAATGGCTGCACACTCCTCCTTGGCTCTTGTCCCTATTACCCAGACCATAAGTTTTGAAAGTGAGGGGGAGCTAAAAGGGAGGGCAGACTTTGTCATAATAACTGGGATGCCTAGTGGGGTGCTTATGGCTTCCTTCATCTGGTGGGATGCTACCAATAGAAGGTGCAATTGTTTCACAATGGGAAATGTGGATGGAATATGGGGTGGGGTTCCAACTTTTATTTTTCCTCTATCCTCGCCTTGTGCAGAGGTTTCAACCCCAAAAGTGGATCCTTGATAAAACAGGCCCACTCTTCGTGTACTCTTTGGACATACCTTTTGAAAATATGCATGACTGCATTTAATTACATCATGGGTGATGTCCTAAATTGCTAGGCCTTCTAGGGTGTCCTAGTCCATTAGAGGGAGAGCCATTTAACCTACTCACTTAGCCTTATACAATGGGTCTTCTGTGAACCCGGTATCCTAAAAGTCCTTAGGAAAGTTTTGAAGCTTGAGGCACTTCATCATGCCTTGTGTCATTCTGATGAAATGTTGATTCTAGACTTTAAAATTGTCTTGGTAGTCTACCCAAAAATCTTCAATGTGAGGCTTGTGGGTATCTAACACTTGGGGCAGTGCCGACACTATCTTATCTAGAAGATCAAAATTTTTTTGGTCCAAGTAAAACTTTGCTAGCCCCAGACACTTTAGTTCACTGTCGACCTCTTTTTCTGCTGCGAGGCTGCAAGTATAGTTCCCGTAGGTTATTGGGAATGAAATTTTGGTGACCTTCTTCAATGCAAAGAAGGCATATAGCTCCAGGATTTGTCTACAATATTCCAAAAGAATTATCCTATCCCCACAATGTTTGGGCAATAGGTAGGGTTTCTTGTAGAAGCCGATCACCTGAATATAGGAGTGTTGCTTAAATTGAATGTAATAATGGCCATAAGTGCTGACCAATGTCATTTCCCCTTTTGAGAGTCAGTATCTGGCATCCTGAGTGAGTGTAAGAATATTATAGTAAATAAAGGCATCATTTACTCTGTAAAAACTAGGGAAATTGGCCTCCCATTGTATTTGTGGGAAATAGTCCCACAAAGAATTATGGCCCTTGCCAGTCCCGAGCTCATTAAAAGTGAGTAATCCCGTGGTTATGTGGTGTTGTTATGCCAGTGCCCATAAGACATATGAAGTCATGTAAAATTTGGAGGACCGGGTGACCCTAACAAGTTGGGCGTCCACATGATTGGCGATGATAGTGCCCCAATCAAAAGTTTGTCCGCTAGAGGCAATTCCAAACAAGAAGTAATATATCCATGCCAAGAATTCCCAGGCATGGGGCTCTCCAAAGACCCTACACAAAGAAATGATCCCCATTTGTATGCTTTCTTTTAATTCTGTCTGGGGGATCTCCAATTTCATCTTATTGTAGTCTTTTCTTGGGGTCTTCAGCCAGTTGGAGTTGAGGTATTGCCCGACCATGCTCGAGAGATTCTCAAATTTAGTTAATGCCAGGGTCTAGGTGATAACTGCAACATTGGAAAACTGGGGGATCCCTAGCCTTGAAGAAAATGTTGCAGTGTCAAGAGACACCATGGGAATGGGGTAGCCTGATGGAATAGGAGTGACAAGCATGATAGCTCGGATGATTATGTTGTAGTGTTCTGGCAGTGTGAGAATGAGCTCCAGAGTATGCACTAAGCTGGGGAAGTAGGCGGCCTTAAGGATCCCAAAGGTGACCACATTAAGTGCTATAATGATCTCTGACCTTGCACTAAATGAAAATTATTTTTACCAAGGCCTGCATTTTGGCCCATGCCCCGACACTTGTGTTGGTGAACAACTGCAGTTTGGAATCAACTTTTGATCCCAAAATAGCTTCTCCCTTCAGATATTTCATTGTCAGTGGGAGTTTCTCTAAGGCCATCTCAGCCTTTGTCTTAACAGCTACCCTTGTTGAAGTAGTAGTAGGGAGTTTTGGGTTCCTAGGTGGATAAGATGTTGATGCTTTAGACATGATTGATAAGTGAATTTTGGCAACCTGCAAGACCAGACAACTGTCAGTATACATAATATTATAGAATTTCAGATCTCGGAGATTTCATCACCGCCTTGCATTTGTCCTGAAATTTTTTTTAGTTTGAATCAAACCCTAAAATATATATTAAAAAAAATGACTTACTTGGGAATTTGACCTATGCCCAGGGGTTTCAGGGATTTTGGCTCATGCGATGAATGAAGTGAAGATCAAAGAGGAACTTGGGACCCAGAGTCCAGAAAACTAACCATTATCAACATGACCGGTAATTAGCTGTACTAGGATGACATGGGGTGTCACATGGTCATGTAATAAAGGAAGTAATGGAAATGATGGAAATATCTATCATAATATGAAAGGAAATGAATGTCACTTGGGCTGGTTTTGAATTCTCACATGTGGGGGAATTAAACCCACCATTAAGGCTGAAGTGATGGAGAGAGAAAACCACTATAGCTTGAATAGGGGAGGTGTTGAGTTTGAACTAGGTGAACATCATGCAAGTGAGCTTAGAACTTGAGTTCAATCATGGGGAGTGTGGTGAGCTTGTCATAGGGAAGGTCGTCATAACAATATATAGACCAAACTTAGAGGGGAAGCCAGAGAACAACATAATTTATAGGAATGACCCTACCTTAAGGACTATCTAATATTTAGAGAGAAGTTATGAGAATTTATAGAACCTATAGGAATGCACACTATTTAAAGGAAGGAATTCAATGCTAGGAAGAAAAAAAACCTTCTTGCAGAGCCATCCCACCAACGGGAGGTGACGAAGAATAGAATGGGAAATGGAGACAAAAAGCAAACAAGGAAAGAAAACCCAAAACAAAAAAAACCAAAAAACAACAAGAGAGAACCAGAATGGCCTACCTTGGAAGTGAGGGATGTGGGAGGATGAGCACAGGAGGTGCTCTGCAACTAATCAACTTCAAATGACCATGAATGCACAACTTCCAGTTACTGTTAAGCAATGTTTAAGCTCTGAGAACAAATCACACTTAATCACTGTTAAATCGCCTTAATCACCTTGAATCACTCTGGGTAATTTGTTCATGGTAAATGTAAAAATGAATAGTGAAACTAATTTATACCCTTCGAGTAAAACATCCCACTTTCCTTCTGTAAATCCTAAGAAAGGAAAACCTATAGACTCTAGGCCTGGGGATTCCATGCAACCGCACCCTCTAATAAAAGAGGAGATGGTGATAGAGAATCTCAGAGTCCAGAATTTGGCTGGAACAAAGAAGACAAACACTTCGGGACTGGGTCCTGAAGCAAGGAAGACTAAAAAAGGAAAACACCAACCATGCAGAGGCAAAGGCCAGAGAAAACAAAAGAAAAAAAAAGAAACCAAGGGAGAACAAAAGCGAAAAGGGGGACCCAACATTTTTCCAACAAAATGTAGGGATAGGTACGTAGGGCATAACACCTTGGCCATCAAATCCTTTAACTACAATTGAATCTCACTCAACTCCTAAGTGGTAATATGGTAAGGTACCCTAAAAATAGGCTTAGCTCCAACCAATACATAAATCTATGTCAAACTGAGGTGACATATCTAATATCTCACTAAAAAACACGTTTGCAAACTCACAAAGAAATAGATGATCATCAAGAGACAATTGTCAAATCTCAACCTCATCAAGGTCACTAACAGAGATTGAAAAATAATTAAAACCCTATCACATACTCCTCTTCAACTGCGTGGTTGAGATCATGCAAAGTGAGATAGGTCTCTGGACCCCTATAAGCTCAACTTGCCCTCCCGTATCATCCATACACTATACCAAATTGAAATGGCAATCTATACTCAACTGATGGGACACCAACCAATCCATACCCAAAATAATGCCATAAGAGCCGATAGGTATGATACGAAGATCTACAGTGGTTGTGAAGGTGCCCAAATATAACACATAACCTCAAACAAGGGAGTCTACGATCACTTTGAAACTTGTGGCTAGCTCAACCTACCAACTATCAACCTATTGTTCTTCCTGTGTGTAAGAAAATACACCTTCATGAAATTCAGATTAGAGCAAACAATTCTATGGAAAGATAAAACAAAGTTAATCTAAGAATTAAAGCTAAATCTATATCATCTCATGGTTCTCTATCCAAGCTTTGTTAAGAGAGCTCTCAGGCTTAATCTCTCTCAAGGACAATCCTAGAATGAGGTATGTATGAAAAATGAATGCTCAAATCTAGCTAGAATGCTAAAAAATGCTCAAAATGCTCCAAGATTATGTTAGAAAACAACAAATGCTCCTAAACATGATATGCTAAAATGCTATGCAAATGCTGA
>MU223609.1:696263-713528 GCA_018584345.1 Thuja plicata
CACAATTACAATATACAATCAATCAAATTCAATTAAATGTAAAGTAGGGTTAAGGAACTCAACACACTCTAAGCAAATCAAACAACAATTAACAAATAATCTCCTTACCCCTTTCCACCACTTTACAATAATAACCATGGAAAATACCTTCATCACTTCTAGCATTAAACTTCCCTATCTCATCAGCTCTTTTGATATAACATTTACTTCCAAATATTCTAAAATATTTTATAGTAGGTGTATAATCAAACCATAATTCATAAGGAGTCTTACTTGTACCTTCTTTGATCTAAATTCTATTCAAGGTGTACACAGTAGTACCAACAACTTCCCTCCAATGAAGATGTGATACATTTCCTTCCATCAACATAGTTCTTGCAACATCTAATATTGTTCTATTTCTTCACTCTGCTATCCTATTCTATTGTGGTGTCCTAGGAGCAGATGTCTGTTTGAATATTCCATGCTCTTCACAGTAGGAATAAAATAAATTTGATGTAAACTCACCACCTCTATCTAATCTCAAACATTTTATCTTTAAATTCTCAACTTTTGCTTTGAATAACTTGAATTCGTCAAATGCTTCAGATTTCTCTCTCAAATATGTAACCCACATCATTCTAGAAAATTCATCAACAAAAATTATAAAGTACCTTTCACCGTAATAAGATCTTGTTCTTGTAGGATCACACAAGTATGTATGTCCAGATCCAACCTCCCTTTTACTGAATAAGAATTTCTTTTTAAAAATTCATCTAGTTTGCTTCCCCACAACACACTCTCTACACATAGTGTTAGATGGTTTTACAATCTTAGGTAGATCTCTTACAACATTAGTCATACTTGCCTTCACAATGTTATCAAAGTTAACATGACAAAATCTTCTGTGCCATAACCAACTATCATCAACCTTTGCAATAAAACAAGAATCTTCAGATGTATTCAATTCAAATACATTACCTCTAGATTTAGTACTAGATGTGATCAAGTCTCTTGATTTACTTCTAATTAAATATTTACCATCAATGAATTTCAATTTATAACCTCTATCCACTAATTGCCCAACACTCAACAGATTATGCTTGAGTCCATCAACAAGCAATACATTGTCAATATTAGTCTTTCCATCCAGAGAAATAGATCCAACTCCATTGATAATCTTAGGAGTATTGTCACTAAATCTAACAAAACCACCATCATATCTTTTCAGACTCACAAACTTATTTTTATCTCAAGTCATTTGATTTGAACAACCAATATCTATAACCGCTTCACATTTCTTTTCAACACGGGATACTAAGGCTTTTTCTTCATGTATAGGTTCATCATCCTTAATAGAAATAAATCTAATTTCATCAAATTCTATATCAACATCAGATACCCCTTCACTAGCATAATAACATTCCTTTTCTTTTGAATACTTAGATTTGTAAAACTTAGATTTATGGTTTGGAACCCTTGTAGGACATCGAGATACAAAATGACCAATCTTGTTACATGAAAAATATTTCAAAGGTAATTTTCCTTCCAATTTACCCTTACCTCTCTTTTCTCTTCTAGCAATCAAGGCTACCACTTCATCTAGCTTTCTTTCTTCCTCCTCATCAACATAGTCTCCAAGATCTTCTCTCAAGTTACCATTGTTGGTGTTCGCAATTCTAGATAAGGTCTTTTTGTTTCTATGGACAGTCACCTTGAATGCTGACTCTAATTTAGGTAAAGAATCTCCTAGTTCTATGGCCTCAAAAGTAGTAATTTTTCCAATCAGCATCTCTCTAGTGAAGTTCAGTGTCAAAGGTATAATCTCCTCTATAGCTTTTACTTTAGTTTTGTATATAGGTGTCAAGGATCTTAGTACCTTCGAAATCACTTCTTCCTCATTGTAAGTACCTCTAAATTTTATGATGCTAGTAACCACTTTAGTAATTCTCTATGCATATTCCCTAATGTTCTCATCATCTCTCATCTTCATTGATTCCATCTTTGTCTTCCAGTTTTGTAGCTTTTCCTATTTAGTAAACTTATCTCTTATATATAGTGCTTCTAATCTTGTCCAAATCTCATGTGTAGAATCCAAGTCTTTTATCTCTATGAATTCACCTTCAGAAAGTGCATTGATCAATGATTCCCTTGTGACCATATTACATGAAAATATATTCTTATCATCTTCAATAGCCTTCTCCAATTCATCCTTAGTCACTATCTTTTCCTTCTTTTTTGTGATCATCTAGTAGTCAATTCCCAAACATAGAAAATGTGTTCTCATCTTGTTCTTCCAACTGTCAAATTTTTTAGGATAAAATTTTGGACTATCCTTCATGTAGTAAGTCATCTTTAGGATCACCTCAAGCTGTTAAGCTTTCTCTCTAAGGACCAGTAGCTCTAATACCAATTTATAGGAATAACAGTCCGCAAGCACAACTGAGAGGGGGGGGGGGTGAATTAGTTATGATACACAATATTAAACTTTAAACTTTATAAACCAAAACTTCAATGAAAATGATAACACAGTAAATGCCAACACAATAATGCAATACTTGTTGTCGAGGAAACATTGTTAAAGGTAAAACCTCAATGAGAATTAGCACCCACAAATGATGTACTGAGAGTATAGTATCCCTATTAAATGATATAGCCATGTTAGGAGCTTATTACAAGATTACAATATATAGTTCATGTTAAAGGACATACCCTGTTAGGAGTCAAGAGTAACAGTAGGCTCACTACCCAAGCACACTTCCTGAAGAAAGATAATGCCACCCTCCAGGATTTACAATCTGAACAAGTGTATATAGAAAATAAACAATCCAGTGAACTGTTTGATAGAAACTATCTTTTTTTGGTCAGTTCCAATGAAGTATTCTTATCACAAACTCTGCTCTACATGCAGCAGTCAAACAAGCCTCGTAACTTTCATACTTCTCTATCTTTTCAATCTCTACCACATCTTTTCAAAATAAAATATCTCTCATATATACCTTATTACAATAATTCATTTGGTCGGCCAATTAGGCTTTCCCAATACACAAATAATTAATTACGTCGGCCAATCAGGCTTTCCCAATATACAAATACTTGTTTAACCCTTTGATAAGATACACATGATACCTATAACAAGTAAACATAAATTAAAATACATCAGTTATATGCCAAGATTCACAATTCATGCTCTCAATTCATAATACACGCTATGTGTCTGAATTCGCCCACTAAATAGGTCTTCTCTAGAATACATGGCACAATTGACATAAGAAATACTCTCACAACTATCTATCACCAAAAAAAATTCCTCAATGTTTCCTATGTCATCCCTTAATATTGCATACCCTAAAACAACTTTGCCTATAAGATATACGCAAAACAAAGAGACCTACTCTGTCAAGCATTACTATCATAGTTCAAAAATCAGTCTTCACTAAAATATCTGTAACATGACCAATATGTAACCTCAAGTCAAGTGAACTTAGGAATAAGGTCAACACACATCCTTCTTCATATCCTTGTCTTCGATCATTCTGAATCATCCGTACAGTGTTTGTACACTTCTTTCAGTCAAATAACTAGTCTGTTCTCTCCACATAAACATATGTTGACATCAGTGACAAAACATGAATTCAACAACATAAATAGTAAGAAAATATGATATCATCCAACATAGGTCTCCTAACAGGGACAAAATATGTTTAGTGCATATTTATGGGTACCATCCCTACCAGGGTTTTCCCTTGGCCAAGGTTTCCTCAACAATAATTCATGGTGTTATGAGTTATGTGTTGTCTGTTTATCTTCTTTTCATTTTAGTATTTATTTGGTTAAGTTGGAAATTAATTGGGTCATGTTTAAAGTGTTTTAATATTGATTCACCCCCCTCTCAGTATTACTTAATCCTAAAAATTGGTATCAGAGCTATTGGTCCTTGGAGAGAAATCTTAGTAGCTTAAGGGAGATCAAGATGGATTCTGAAATTTTGGAGGAAAACTTTGAAGCAACACTTGAAGAGCTTGATAAGGCTAAAGTAGAGAATGATGACTTGAAATTCAAATTGAGAAGAGTAGATGGTTTCATCAAGAAACTGAAAGAATATCTTAAAATTTCTAGAAGTCAAAGACAAGATCTTATGGATAAGATAAAAGAGGATTTAGATAATGATACTTCAGATCAGATAAAAATATTGAACAAGAGAAAGATAATTTGAAGCTTAATCATGAAACTACTCCCATTCAGATGGCTAATGAGATTCAATAGGAAAAGGATGCTAGAAACAAAATTGAAGAAACCTTAAAGGATGCTAATATGCAGATGGGACAAATGAAGAATGAACTTGATCACTACAAGAACAAGCATCTAGAATTAGATAAGTATAATTAGATCATAAAAGGTGAACTTGTTGAGGCTAAGAAACACATTGAGAGACTTCACTTGAGTAGTGACTTGATCAATGAGAAAAGAGATAGAAAGAAAGATGAAGGAGACATAACTAGAGTTGGATTCAATGAAGCTGAATGTTCAAATACTCAGGAAGAAAAATTAGAAGTGAAGACTGATGGAGAAATACCTACTCTTGAAGAAATTAGAGGTAGATGTTTTGGATGTAACAAGATTGGACACATTAAGAGAGACTGCATAAGTAAAATTCCTTATAGATCTTTTGATGGCTATTGCAACAATTTTCATGCATATCGACATAAGAAAGAAGAATGTAGGAAACCTGATCAATCAAGAATCAAACAAGTTTACATTAGGGAAGAAACAAAAACTAAGATCAAATCTTACAAATGTAATAACTTTGGGCACATTGTAAAGTATTGTAAGTTGCAGGTTAATCAGAACATACCACCTCCTACATGTTACACATGTCACAATCCATGACACATTGTGAAGTTTTGTGTCTATAATGGAGATGATAATAGAAGAGTACCACCACCTATGGTTATAAGGAATAAAATTGGTGATACAGGTAAGAGTCTTTCAGAATATATGGATGAATTCAAGAGTCATTTCAAAAAACCTAAAGATGATAACACTGGTAAGGTTTGGAAGGTAAAAGAAACAAGTGCAGTATTGGTTTAGGGAGAGTCAGTAGATGATAATGTACCTTCGTCTGATGCTAACATTGCTACATCAACCTAGATGGTCAATCATGGATTTAGGGGGAGCATTGGAAGAAAACATCAAAAATCTATCCAGTCCCTGATTATGCAGAGTAAGCTCTTGCGAGCTTAGGGATTATATATGAAGATGTTGTGGAGCATATAACTATGATCACATGGTTTTATATATCTTTATGTTGTGATCACCAGATTGATAATTGACTAGATTATGTATAAAGATGAATTTATTGGGAACTTTGTCATTTTTTTACACATCAAAGTATAAGGTCAATCAAAAGAAATTGTTTATACATCATTCAAAGAAAAAATCCCAAAGAGAACATATTTTAGGAAAAAAGAAGCATAGAAGCAAGTGCATTGAGCGTTTGATTGAAGCAGAAATTCACATATCAGAAGATAAAAGGCATTTAGATCTTCTTCGAAGCTTTGGTTATGGATACTCCATTGATTTTTGATGTCCCTAAGAGACCTAGGTATATGTTTAAGAAACATCCATAAAAATCAACTGAGGATGATCCTAGAGGTGCATTTTTGCATACACCGTACGACGTTCTACATGTTGAAGACATTAGGGATTACATTCATTGTAAGTATGAATCTTTGGGAGATTATGAGATCTTTAAAGAGATGGAAGACATGATTGGGGAAGATATTAAGATGAAAGCTGAGTTTGCACATCTTGAGAACCTCAGTATCATGCGGATAACTAAACTTTATGAATTATACGAACAAGACTGGATTAAGATTCTTCTGAGCAGAGTGCACGATCAGTTTATTTGGCTTGGAGATCAGCCATTTCAGATTTACAGTGTCCTAATCCATGGTATAATAGGATTGAATAATACTGGAGTCATTCCTATTGTAGAAAAAACACAAATAAAATGGTGGAAACCCTAATAAAATTAGAATGGGATAAGAGAGCAATGACAATAAATGATATATTTCAGTAGGATGTCAGATTTATTTCAATGATTCTAGGATATAAACTTCATTACAATAGCCAACATAAATCAGTAGCAACAGGTGTAATTTTTATGGCTTATAAAATGGTTAACAAAAATGTTAAGTATAACCTATGTGAAGTACTTGCACAATAATTTTTGGAGATGTGAGGAGAATTAAGAAAGATAGGACTAAGGCATTCAAATTTGGATCTTTACTGGTACACATGTATATTCATATTGTGCATAAGTTACCTAGTATGCATCCTAGAGCTTGGAAAGATAGTGAACCCATTGGATACATATCACATAGAGCTATAGAAGATAGAATAACACATGATTTGATGGTGATATATTTGTGATGATCAAAATATTGCAAAGATAGATGAAGGAAAGAGAGAGGATTCCTGAATCATTGGTAGAGAAGTACAAAGGCTCAATTTATTTCATGGTTGAAGCTGATTGTATTTTCTTTGAGGTAGTACAACATAGGAAGAAGTGGTGTTATCCTATGGGATGTGAAGTTAGTTTTGAGGTCTTGACTATGCAGGTTGAACATATTCTATTCTCAAAGATTGATACATCCAAAGAAAGATGGGGAACCTATGAAGAAAATTTATAAAAGATAAGGGAAGAACAAACTAGAGGTGTAAGGAAGAGGAAAGTAGAAAACTTGATAGATGATCTAGAATTCAAGGCTAGAATGAAAAAAGAGGAGATGAAAGATATTAGAAGGAAGATGACAGAAAGAGCTTTTGGGTTGGTGAGAACTGATCATGTAGCCCTTCCACCTACTGAAGTTGAGAAGGTAATCAATCCACCCTCTACTGTGATTGATGTATCTGAGACTACACCTACTCCAAAAAAGAGAACATCACATATAGAGAAACCTATGGAATTGTCTAGAAGGAACACAAGGTCAACTAAACAAGACTCTCCACCTAAGAAATAGAGGACAAAAGTTGAAATGCAAGGAGAAGAGAATAAGGCAGAAAAGAAGGAAGAAAAAAAGAAGAAAGTAGATGAGAAGAAGGTAGAAGAGAAGAAATAAGAATAAATGAAAGAAGAAGAGAAGAGAACTAAGGTGAAACAACTCTGGAAACCTAATATGAAAATATTGGAGAAGAGAATATTTGAGTAGGGAGATATTATTTATTTGATCATATACTATGGAAGGTATTATACATCAGATACAATTTTGATTGAAGACATGGTGATAAATCATTTTCTTGATTTTAAAAAAAATTGCTAGAAGTTAAAGGCAGTATCCTTGAAGAACTCTATGAGAAGATGGAAATAAGGAAATAGTTAGAACAAATAGAAGATGAAACAATAAGAATAAAAGAAATTGAAAATATGTTACTTGTTGTTTTAGTTAAAGAAATGGAAAAGATTTTAAAAGATTTAAAACCTTTATTGAGAACTAAATATAGATTGGTAAAGATAATGGGGAGAAGATATGATGAAGTGGTTGAGGAAACATAGAAGGCTGTGGAAATTTTTTGATGGATACTAAACATGAGAAGTTCTCACCACCAAAGGCTACTAAGACTAAATATATTGAAAAAGGTGCGTCATCAAGGATGGCTGAAATAAATATTGAGAAGTCAATGGGCGAAGAAACTAGTAAATTTGTGAGTACAATGAAGCAACCAAATTTATTTGTCTCTGGTGGGCCTGTATCTTTGGATACCTCACAGGATGACAGTGACCCTTTTGGGAAGGATATCAACATAGAAGGAAACATTGTTCCTAAAATGGAAGAGAAAGATGAACAGAAAGTGAGAAAAGTTGAAGCAGTGAAGGAGACTATGATTAAATTTGAAGAGAAACAAGATATTCATGCATTTGTTTCTTCATCTTTGTTGTTGGTAAGTGGAGATAAGACTCTGAACACTGATCTTGAGAGTATGGATGAAGATGATTTGATGAATCTATCCTTAATCACATTTTCTAAATAAAAGGATATGTCTAAGAAGAAAGGTGAGAGGAAGTTAAGGGTAATGGAAAGAGCAGTTGATACTTTCAACAAAATCTTACATATACCTTTTGATTTTTAGTCAAAGGATAGTGCAAAGAACTTGAAAAAAGTGCTGGATGACTTTGATAGTCATTATGATTCCTTGGAGAAGATCACTGAAGAGAAAGCAGAGAATAAGTACCTTGCAAAGAAGCTGGGGGAAATATGCAAGTCTATCTCATGGGACTTGGGCATATTGAAAAAAAATATATCAGAGGCAAGAAGTTGTGTATTGCATGTAAGGAAGTTATACAGTTATTGTATAAATCCTGTCATACATTTGAAGAAAATTAAGGAGATCATAGAAAAGGATAGACTAAATCTGGACAAGATAATGGAGAGTTGTGAGACCTCTTCACACTCTATATTGGAGCTAGATGAAGAAGTGTCTAGGATATTGGACAAGCTTAGTGTTTTGGATACATATAAAGGGATATTTGTGGGAAGAGTTGGTATAATGAAGAGTTTAATCACTCCTAAGTTATCAATTTTGGAGACGCATCTTTCTGACATGGAGAAGATAATGCAGACCCTTACAAAACATATCCCTATTGAGCTAAAAGTAGTAGAGACATCTTCATTTTCACTGAATGGGCTGATTCATGTGAGTCAAATACTAGTGAAGAATCAGTCAGAGGAAGTGAAGATCTTGGAGATCACATTCCAAGATGTATTAAAGATGGTATAACTTTGTGGTAAACAATGACATAATTTTGTTATATATTATACATTTTTGTATACCTTTTACATTGATGTCAAAGGGGGAGAAGAGAAGAAAAATGTATAGAGTAGACATATATGTATAGAGAAGGGAAGAAAATGTATAGAATAAATATATAAAGGAGATATAGGATATTGTGTAGATCTTTTTGGTATTGACCCTTAGTCATTTTTCACTAAGTGTTGCCATCAATGCCAAAGGGAGAGATATTGGAAAGTGATTCAATCAAGAGTGTTATGGAGCACTTGATGGTTTTCATTTATGGAAACACATTTGGTATGGATGGTCTCTTGGATTAGAACACAATTTTGGAGTTTGGAAATGCAAAATGACTAAGTATACAAAGCAGATTTATAAAGTATGAAAGTACAATTTTGGTCAGCGAAGATAATATATGATGAATAGAGACATGAAAGCTTAGAGGAAGATATTTTGGGATGTGTATGACCTTCTATTAAGGTCACTTGAGTTTTGGTATTGATTGTAGTGAGATACATATAGTTGAAGACATGCAAAGATAGAGTAATAGTGATACAAGACAGATGAACAATCACGATGATTGAGGGAGCATAACACGAAGTCAAAACATGCTAGGTTGGATTTGGATTATGGATTACCTATGTTTTGATATTGTATGGTTTCCAAATTGGGAATTACTTTTTGTATAAGTATAAAATCTATTTTTTGATCTAATTGGAGGTCGACTGGGTAATGAAATAAGATATATATTTGTGTGTGTGTGGGGGGAGAGAGCTTTTGAGAAGCGAAGCATGAGATATGAAGTGATAAGTGTATGATGATGTATGAGAGATGTGATGTGATGCATGGATGCATTTGTGATGTTAGAATAAAACAAATAGTGATGTGATCTACAACTAGAATTACTGAAGCATAGAAGATGCTTGTTTGTTCATTCTTGAGAAAAGCATTGTAAATAAATAGTATTTCTGATTGTATGAGTAGTGTGCTCAGTATACCTTTAACAAGGTTTTGTATTACCCTAATAGGGAAATGTACTAATATAATATTCATCTCCTAACAGGGACAAGTCTCATAATAAGGACACAATACTTTTAGTTCATATTTGTGGGTACCATCCCCCCAGGCTTTCCTTGACAACAATTCATGGTGTTATGAATTGTGTTGTGTATTTATGTTCTTTTCATTTCAATATTTATTTTGTTAAGTTGGAAATTAATTGGTTCATGTTTAAAGTGTTGTAATACTGATTCACCCCCTCTTAGTATTACTTAATCCTAACATATTAGAGATCTTATGAGGTCCCAACTACATATGCTTGATGGTTCTTGTAGTGGTACCAAGGTTGAGACTTGGCTTTTGGACCTTGGAAATTCCTTCACTATGAACCCTTATGCAAGAAACACTAGATCTTAATGTGTCATCATGCATCTTAGGAGCTTTGTAGCTACTTGGTGGCATAGAGAAGCATAAGCTCCAATTGGAAATCAAGATAGTTTCATTGGATATTTTAGAGGAGAGGTTCTGACAAGTACTAAGAGGCATGTGTAGATGAGTTTCATGATCTAAAATAGGGGACTATGAAAGTGGATCACTATAGTATAGTTTCTTTGAGTTGAGGTCGTATTCTAGTTATACTCATGATGAGCCTATGCTGGTGCAATATTTTTTTCGGGGCCTTAGTGGCCATATTGCTGGAGATGTTTGTATGCATCATCCTAGGACACTTTTCATTTCCTCTAAGAAGGAAATATTTTATGAAGGTAATATAGCTAGGGATTTTGGTAGTAGGACAGGTGTATAGGTTCATAGTGTACAAACTTCTATACCTAGTAATCAGAGTAGATAGGCATAACCCATAGGTTCTTTCAGAGCATATTTGGTACCATCTAAGATAGTTCTCCAACAATGTTGTAGTCAGTGACATCCTCAGGAGAAACAAAGTGGTGATAGTTTAGGTACCCCATCATCCAAAGGTAATAACTGTTACCATGATAGGCAGTCTCACCCTAGTCAACCATCCCAGAGTGTGAAACAAAGTACTAGCAGAGGAAATTTCCATCTGTTTAGTTCACCTTGTGATAGATGTGGCTATAGTTCAGGGGCACATTTCACGTGTGGAAAACATGGTCATATGGAAATTCTTTTTCCTCTGAGTTTTTTTTAGGGGCTATTTATAGGAAGGATTCTTCGATGCCTACTATTGGTGATGTAGGTAGATCCCACAAAGTATTCGCGGTGGTTGATAATCATCAAGATGAGCATCAAGGCACCATTTTAGAGACTAAATGTGTGTTACATGGTATATCTACCTCTATATTATTTGATTTTGGTGCTTCAAATTCCTTTATTTCCTCATTTCTTATGGATCAATGTGAGTTAGGGGAAACATGATAGGTTGATAATTGATAGGCTGAGTTAGCCATAGGCTCTAGAGTAGGCATGTACTCCCTTGTTCATGGTTGTGTGTTGAATTTAGGCACCTTCAACACCATCATAGATATTTGTATCCTACCTTATGGCTCTTATCGCATTGTTTTTGGTATGGATTGGTTGGACTCACATCACGCAAGTATAGATTACTAATGCAAATTGGTACAATGTATGGATGACACAGATGGGCGTGTTGAGCTTGTAGGGGTCTAGTGACCTATCTCACTTCACATGATCTCAACCACATAATTGAAGAAGAGTATGCAAAAGGGTTGTAAGTGCATCTGGATGTGTGTGTGCATTTAGCATTCCAAGAGTTGTCACAGTTGAGTTAGATTTTAAATGTTGATTCTTAATTGTTTGGGGCTTTATTTTTTTTGTCGGCTAATCTTCCATAGTTGAATTCCATTTTATTGGAATTTATTTAATTTAATTTTGGGAAGTCTATAGTTTCTTAATTTATTTAAGTGATTTATTTTTAAAGTCCTTTTTGGCTTTTGGGGAAAAAGTGAACTTTTATTTGAAAAATGGAAGTCTTTTTCCTCACTTTTATTTTTTATTTTTTATTTTTGGTGAATTCGTATTTTGCTCCAAATTGGTTTGGAGGAAATAAGTGATTTTTTCATTGTGTTTGATCTATTTTTTGGGTTATCATGGGTAGTGGCTCATTGGATTCATGCTGCCATTGCCAATATTTCTATGGATCCATTTTTGTTTCCCTGAAGAATTCAATTTCCTTCACTCTTTTTTGTGTTTCCCTCTTTGGCGTGAGGTAGGGAATCTCACATCTTTTGATTGGATTCATTTGTTTATTTGGAATAAAATTCTATAGATTTGTGGGCTTATAATTAGCATTCCTACACATTCTCATTGTTTTCTTTTGGTTTTTAGAAGCTTTACATATTTTTAAATTTGGAAATTATGGTTTTTATGGTGTTATGATGCCCATTTTTTTTTGTGTCACTAGAAAGGTAATTTTATTGGATTTTTGTGATGTTGGGTGTATTTAAGTAAATGGGTTTTAATTTTTTGTCTTAATTAAAAATTTTAATTTTGGGGATTTTTGGGGTTGCCTTGATTTGTGTGCTTCCCTGAATTGTTGTTTGCCATGTTTGGAATAATTTTAATAGTGGAATTGATAGTATTACATTATTTTATCCATTGTGTGGTTTTAATTTTTTATTATCAGTTTTGAGTTATAATTCAAACTCCTGGGAAAGTGGCTAGTTAAGTGTGTTGTGTGCACGAGTGTTTGCATTTTCATCCTTGTGGACTTCTCTCAATGTTTGATTTGAGATCACATTTTAAGTACATGATGTCAGTGTTTGAGATTTAATCACGAGTACATTGAGTGTTCCATGTTAGGATCTCAAGGGACCCATGCTCTTGGTTTGAGACCAGCAGAGCTTACCAAGTTTCTTAGGGTTTTTGACTTGAGAATCTTTTCTTGCATTGTTCTTGTTTTGCATTTTTGCATTGTGCCTCATTATAGAATGAGTTGATTCTAGTGTTTTTGTAGTGGAGTGGAGTGTCTCCTTACGTAGATCTTGACCCATAATTGGTTAGTACAAGCCACATGAAGGAGTTCTTAATAAAGTGATAACTTAATAAATTAACTTGGGTAAAACAAATTAATAAGAGTAATTGACTACCTGGCCACCCAAGGGTGTTGATAGAAGGTAATTTAGTGCTTGGTTTTTTTAGGAAATTGATATAAGGTACTCTATTTGGATACCCAAGTGTTTTGATAGAAGATACATACTGAATCTGGTCATCTAGGGATGTTAATCGAAGGCTTGATGCTACTTGGGCCGCCATGTGCCACGTAATAACACTCCACCTTGAGTCCCTACACAATAGAATTGATATCTCAGAATAGTGACCCTTGCACATATTCCTTGTAGTTATTTTCATATATGAGTTCCATTGGAACCTCTATACCATTCCCTAAGTTATGCATTTGATTGGCATGTGTTTTAGCCATATTTGCATGTCTGAGTGTATCTCATAATTTTGGTTGGGTGACTATCTCCATGAGAATGGTGGTGTTGGCCTAAGGTTTTCACATGGTAGGGTGAAATTGCACTTTACCACTGCTGGGAACTAGTGTATAGGTGTCAAACTTCTTCCAATGGTGGAGTTTGAGCATATGTGCTACTTCTATCCCTTGCTTCTCATTTTAGTGATTTACATGCACATGTGATGCTATGATCCATAAATTAGCTTCTTTATAATGTTATTATTATATTGAGTGTTCATGACCTCAATCATTTGTATTCGAAACTCCCCAATGTGGAGCTAGTTGTTTATAAGTTGTGCATTAGTGTCAACATAGGCATTATACCTTTATAATTCCAAGTTTTGTAGAAATTTATGAATTGGCGCCTACACCTGCACACCAGTGCTTGCGCTGATAAACTTTTATGCCTATAGATCAGTGCATGAAACTCACTAGTATGAGACTTTTTGTCTCAAAATTTTACTATTCATGAATCGATGCCTACATAGATCATCATTTGCATAGTAGATCAATGTCTCTACCTACTTTAGGTGCATGCGCCCAATTTGGTTTCCCTTTTTAGTTTTGGATTCTAGATCGACTCATCTATGCTTTTGTGATGAGTTTATATGGGGTTTCTTATTGGTTAATTTGTAATAAACTTGCATGCCTGATCATCGTAGGAACATTTCCTTTTTTCTTAAAATGAATTTGTGATTTGGATGGATTAAGAGGATGGTTTCACTACCTCTATGTTTACAATTTTGGGGACATGTGCATTTTATTTTGAGTTTGGTTGTGAGTTGTCATGGAACCTTTGTAAGAGAAAGTAAGACTTTCACTTGTGCATAATTTTGGATGATTTTCATTGTTATATCTTTTCTTGTGTTTTGGTTATGGTTGTACTTATGTTCAAAAACAAATTATATAGTGCATATTTAACCCTGTGTTTCATGGGTTCTTTGGAAGAGCATTACAATTTACATCAAGTCATGAATACGGGACATGGAAAGCCTCCTATGATCCATGTTTCAAAAACAAATTATATAGTGCATATTTAACCCTGTGTTTCATGGGTTCTTTGGAAGAGCATTAGAATTTACATCAGGTCATGAATATGGGACATGGAAAGCCTCCTGTTATTCAAGTAAGAGAAAAATCATGCTTTTGTGTTGACTGAATTGAGAACAAGACAAATACTCAATGTGAGAACATTAGAGATGGATAAGTTTCACAATGGGAAATGAAATAGTTAGTTGCAATGCCTCCTTATAAAGATAGAGATGTTATTATAGATATTCATGATCCTATAAATTTAGCTGATTATGAGTGTATTTTTTATTTAGTCGTTATAGGTGCATACACACGTGTTCTTTTCAAATATAAATTTTAAATATTTTTTATTAAATATTGTTCAATAATTTATCTTTTGTTTGTAATTTATGGTCTACAAGTGATATTTTTCCATGGTTGTGGATCTTGAGAATACAAAAGGTGTATATTATTATCTACTAATATGCATGAAACCAAAATGCATATTGTCAAAATCAATTGAATATAGTGGTGGACAACCATATCCCACTGGATCATTTGTTGTTGACGACACCTATTATCAACAAACAAAAAAATGGTGTTACATTTATTGATTAAATGCCAGACCAAAAAGTTCTACATTATAGTCACTTGGTTATAGAGACAAGATTGCAGTTGGAGACATTTCCAAAAAGAGGATGTGAAAACCAAAAGTGGAGGTTGCCTATTGAAGATCATGATTTTTTTAGAGATAATAAAAGATAGAGAGGATCCAAACTTTATTTACCAGGAGCTTTAAGTTAAAATTGTTATTATAGTTTACTTTCATTAAACTCATATTTTCTAGGACCATATATCTAGATCTATAGAGACATACATTTTGTTTGGATGAAATTATTTTAAATTTTAAATTTAAATTTGGATATTGAATGGATCATAATTGCCTCATAGATTCATCTCGATATAAATTTAATGAATGAATTAAAATTTGGGCATGTTATATGATATTTGTAACTAAGGAATCATAATTTCAAATTGTGTATGTCGTCTAATGTCACTATAGTCTAGAGCCAACTTCAAATGTTAGCCTTATTTTTTATATAACTTTGAATGTGTTGTAAATATTGTGGATGGATATTGAATGGATCATAATTGCCTCATAGATTCATCTTGATAGAAATTTAATGAATGTATTAAAATTTGGGCATGTGTTATATGATATTTGCAACTAAGGAATCATAATTTCAAATTGTGTATGTCCTCTAATGTAACTATAGTCTAGAACCAACTTCAAATCTTAGACTTTGTTTTTATATAACTTCATGAGTTGTAAATATTTATGAAGGTGCTTTTATGTGTAGCATCTCAAAAATATAAGTGTATACACGGATTTTAAATGTATTTAGGGTATACATTTCTTATCTTTGTTATTACTTTTATTAGCCTAATTATTGTATGTGACTAGCTAAATTTTTATTTTTTATTTTTTATCTCAATGGTTTCTTAAGGATAATTTTATGTACAATACATGACATGTGTATGTCCATGGTTTATTCAAGTATGCTATTCTTCAATGTTTATCTACATTTAGACATTCATTTGTTTTATATTTTTTTAAAGATTATATGAATAATATTTTTAATTATTCTTGATTAGTTTTGCATATATATATATATATATATATATATATATCACATTAAAACTCATATATATCACCAAAGGAAACACGCATCCATTTTGGTTATCATTCTTTTATTAAACCTAAATTAAGTATAAAAACACAATCTCTTTCATATTAATGTTCACTCTTAATTTTCTTATTAATTGTGCATAAACCATCACTTTTAAATTTTAAAATAATTATGAAATATAATGTTATAATCATTCTTGGAGGGTTTTTTTTTTTTTTTCCTATGATAGTAGTATATCAAGTATAATTTATAATTTTATACAACTTTATGATATAAATTATTGTTACATCATTTCTTGCAAACATCCTTTAGTATATTTTCTTAAGGGAGGTTCCTTGATGTTATATTGACAAGCTAATATAGTACTTTTTTTAATGATAAATCATTGGGGAAGCTCTTTATATTGATACATACTTTTAAGAGATAAATCTGAAGGCATTACATTTTTCCATTAGTGTATACAAGGAAAAACATGATCTACACCATCGGTTTACACTACACTGACATAAAGGGCACAACACTACCTGACGCCAAGGTTACCTGATACTTCCAAGCAAAGCATCCCGATAAACACTATTCAATGTTACCTAATGACAAAAAGGATAAAGGAACCTGACGAGTAACAATAGTGCAACCCGACGGAACAACAAAGAGAGGAACCCGAAAGATAAAGGGAACCCGACGATCAGTTCAATGAAGGAACACCGATAGAATTTTAGTTCAACCCGACGACCAAGAACCGACAGTCAGTTACATCCCGCAAAAAGTGGATCTGACTTTCCACGTCAGATAAAACACTGAAGTTGTATATTTATCTTCTTGATTTGTTTTAAATCCATTATGTGTGGAGGAAGAAATGTAATTAATATTGTTTTAATTAGTTTAACCAATTTAAAATATGCAAACTAAAGATCAAGGTCAAGTTGTAAACCTTGGATCTAGAGTTAACTTTGTAATGCGTGATTCTAGAATAGGTCAAATACTTGTATAAATAGATGCTCAATCTATTGATAACATGTTGTTATTCGATGATGAATGTAGCCACTAACAACATCTAAGGATCAGACAAGAGAATTCATGCAGAAGGATAGAAAAGGATCAAATCAGTTTCAAGAACAAGAACACAAGCTACCGATGAGAAGAGAAAAGGTATTCATCAATCACTATAGGTGATATTCATATTATGAGAGCTTTAATGGATCTATGATCAACAATTATAGATTGCATATAGTCAGGTCAAATATATTGTACTCATTCTAACAAGTGTAGTACACTTAAGAAATCCTTTCAAGAAAGGTGGACCTAACAGTCCTATTGTAAATCTCTTAACCGAGTGCA
>MU223609.1:723596-738289 GCA_018584345.1 Thuja plicata
GAATATGTGATTCCCTTGTTTTGGATTTTCCTAAAAGATCATCCACATAATCTTCCATGATGACATGCAAAAGGTCATGAAAGATGGTAGTCATTGCTCGTTGATAAGTGGCTCTGACATTTTTAAGGCCAAAAGGCATTAACTGATAATAGAAGGTGCCCCAAGGCATTATGAATGTAGTTTTGTGCTGGTCTTCTAGTGCTATCCTGATCTAATTATAACCTGAGAAGCCATCCATAAGTGACAACATTTCATGTCCTGCTGTCAAATCCTCTATAATGTCAATATTAGGAAGTGGAAAATCATCCTTGGGACATACAAGGTTTAGGTCTCTGAAATCATTGCAGGTGTGAATGCCCCCAACAGGCTTACCTACTGGTACAATATTATAAATCCATTCAGAATAATCAATTGGTCTGATTACTTCAGCATCCAACATCTTCTGAAGCTCTACTTTGACTACTAATGCGACTTGAGGATGCATCTTGTGAAGTTTCTTCTTAACATGTTTTACACTTGGCTCTACCGCAAGATGATGCATGACAAGATCTATATTGAGCCTAGGCATGTCTTTATAGGTCAAGGCAAAGTTGATTTTGTGTTTATGCAAGAATGTTGTCATGTCTTTCTTTTCTTGATCGCTGAGAGAAACTGCAATGTAGGTGATGTGTGGATCTTCTTCTGTGCCTAGGTTGATTGGAATAGTATCTTCAATGATCATAGAGGACACTTCTAGTTTTGATGATATAAACAGAAATTCAACCTCTTCCTCCCCTAGTGCCTCAGAAAGGTTTTCACTAGAGGAAGCATCCTTTATTTTTTCTTTTTCTTCATCCAAAGGTGCCTGCGAGAGGTTTTCACCAAAGGATGCATTTTCATTTTTTTGATTTTTATTTTCTTTTTCACTTTTGTGACTGAGAGAGTTGACTTGGCTACCGAAGTAGGCTTGTTCACTGTAGTGTATATGATGTTTGTATTCTCGGAGATTCTTAAGTCCAAAGAGGGCTAAAACTACCTCATCTGAATCACATATGTCCAAAGCTGGTGGTGAGTCTTGCTGATCCAAGTATATTAATTTAGGGTTTTTGAGGGGTAAACGAGGGGATGAAAGGTCATCTTGGGTGATAGTGAAGACATGGTGATTTTCATTTAGGTCATCCTCAATATATTGGAAAGGAATTTCAAAGAACTCTTCCTTAGTGTCTGAATCTGTGGCAGCTAAACAATAATCCTTAGTGAAGTTAGTCTTAGTCTCTACGGAACCCAATCTATGTCCTTTAGGATAGCCATTAGCTATTATGATCTTCTTCTTACCTGTTTCATTAGCTCCAAGGCTAGTACGATGATATCACATGCTTTCGACAATGGGAGTAACTTTAGGATACTTTCCTTTGGGGAAAATTATAGGTCGTTCTTCTTCATCATTATTGAGCCAATCAAGGACACTATATTCCATGTGTTCATCTAATAGGGACCCCCAATGTTCAAAAATAGTTGACTTGTAGTGCATAAGCAATTTATCCTTGGAGAGGGGTGATGGTGATGGTCTTCCATAAGACTTTGGAGACAAAGGGAGTTTCCCAATACATAAAGCACTTTCAAATTTATACTCTCCCATGCCTTGGTCTGTAAATGTGGCCTTTGCTTCAGATGAGGGGGGTTTGTCTTTAATAGCTTTGTCTTCAGTAACTTTTTCCTTTTGTTTGGATTGCTCAGCTGGTGTTTCTGATGTCTTTTCTAGAACATGGGTTTCTTGATTGAAATGTCAACCAAACTCTTTCAACGGACAATAATTAGCTTGTTTGCCTTCCAATCTCTTGCAATATTGAAAGGGCTCAGGATCTATGGGAACTTTAGACATTGATGATAAATAGAGGGTACACCTTTGATAGCATGTATCCATAGAAGCCCTAGCAAGATGTTATAAGGTAGATCTAGATCAAGTACATGGCAAACAATTTCAATCAGGGCCAGAACCACTTGTAAGGGTAGTGTGATCAAACCCTTGCTTTCTCGTTCTCGATCATCATAGGATTTTATTGTAATTATCTTATCTGCATAAATGAGGTCCTTAGAAAGACCGACATTATGAATCATTTTCAATGTGCACAAATTTAGGGCAGATCCACCATCTATGAGGACTCATTTTACTCTTGTGGAGTGGATTTTTCCTTCTATATGGAGGAGGATCAAGACCACCAAAGTCCTTATCGGTGAAGACTAGATGTTCTTATGTAGCTAGGTTCCCTATCATAGCTTTGAATTGTGCAGCATTGATGTTCTCAGGGACACAGGATTCATTTAGAGCTTTATCAAGGACTTCTCTATGAATTGGTGAGGTTGTCAAGAGCTATAGAATGGATATCTATTCAGGCATCTTTTGTAATTGGGCCAACAAGTCAAAGTGTGAAGTAGGTCGAGCAAAAATAGATGGTGCAGCTGGTGGATTTGTAGATGTAGAAGGTTTATCAGCAAATTGAACAGTGACTTTGGGTCTATGTGTAATAGCATTACAATCAGCAACTTTGAGGATTATGGTATTAACATGTGTGTCAAATTCTTCAATGCGGCCACAAAGAGAATCAAACCCAAAGATATCATTTTCTCTTAAACTCCCACATGTTCGATCATGGCCTGTAATAGTATTGGTAGAATAGTCATATGGGATTGCGTTTCATGCATTGTTTTGATTATGAGGTGGGAAGGGTTGATTGTAGACTTTGAGTTTCGCATTAGATAAATTTGCATTCTGACCTTCAAATTCAATTTTCCCATCCTAAATGAGATCTTGCACAAAGTGTCTAAGCTTCATGAATTTCTTGGTATCATGCTCCTTGATGCGATGATAATCACAATACTCATTATCTCTATACCAAACAGGTTTAGGTTGATTCTCATCAAAAGGTCAAGTATTTGGGTAAACTATCATTCCTTGATCTGCAAGTTGTTTGAAGATCACATCTAGAGGTTCTACTAAAGCTGTGAATTGTTGCCATTGTCGATTGTCGTTATTGTTGTTGTTGTTATTGTAGTCGTTGCGAGGGAACAAGAATGATTGATTGCGCGGTTGTTCATTATTTTTTTGATTATTCTGATTCTGATTGTTGTTCTGATTCTGATTGTTTAGATGCTGACTTTGGTTTTGGTTGTTGTTGCGATACTGATTTTGATTCTAATTATTATTGTGATTGTTTTGATTGTTATTGTTGGATGCTTGAACATTGTGAACATGCTTGGCATCAATCACTCCATCATTGACAACTCGTTTATTTTTACTCCAAAATTTTGGTTTATCATTATTGGAAGGAGTGTAATGTTTGATGCTACCTCTTTGCAAAAGGCCATCTTCAATATCTTTTCCCTTCTTGACAAGGGATTCAAAGGTGTCAGGTGAAGCCATTTTCATTTGGAAGGACATCTCAGAGATTAAGTTCTTTGTGAAGATGTCAATCAAGTGACTATCAGGTATTTTTCATGGCATGAAATTTGCAATATGTCTCCATCGTTGTAAGAAACTAGCAAAGGTTTCTCCATTCTTTTGTTTAGTATTGCACAAATTGCTGAGTGTTGCTTGATGCTCAATGTTATATGAATATTGTCCAAAAAACTTCTCTGCAAGATCAAAGAAGGTAGAGATTGACCCATAAGGAAGGGCCATGAACCATTCCAAGGCTTCGCCTCCAAGACTCCTAGCGAAAAGTCTTTTTAACTAATTCTCATTATAGGCGACCTCTTGACATGCAATGTAAAACTCTTTGAGATGTTGTAGAGGACATGTTTCACCTTTGTATTTTTCAAACTTGGGCATCTCAAAGCGTGGTGGGAATGGTTGCATTGTGATAGACTTGTCAAATGGATAGGGACAAATCTCTTCAAAAGAAAACTCCTTCTTGCCCCCATTTTGTAAACCTTGTACAATGTTCTTAAGCTCATTGAATTGTTGGGTGAAGTTTGGAGTATTTTGTGTGAAAAATGGGGGTACATAACCTCCGCCTCCTCCAAATTGTGTAGTTGAAAAGCCCATGGATGTCATACCAATTGTAGAAGGAGGTATATACTAATAGGCTTGTGACGTATTGGTTGCAGATGTTTTTTCCCCCATTGTTTGAAACAAAGATGAAGGCAAGGGCATAGAAACCTGTCCTATGTTATTGACATTAGCACTTGCTCCTTGAGTCATTGTCGTTTGAGTGCTATTATGTGTAGTATTGTTTGGCAAAGCACTTATGATCTATTGAATTTGTTCAGGTGTCAATTGGGGTATTGATGTAGTCATTGATATGGGTGCTAATATAGATACTGATGTGGGAGGTTCGCTAACAGGTCCCTTACCAGTGTCACGTGATGATGTAGTATTTGAAGTAGAAGGCATGGCTACAGTAGCGGTAGCAACAACTTTGGTGACATTTTTGGTAAGGAGTGTTTCATCAAAGTCAACAGGAAATGTGACACCATTATGAATAAGATTCAAGAATATTTCATCACTATTATGAAAAATGGCCTTCTCAACCATTTCCAAGTTGTATGAGTCTCTAAGGAAGTCATTGACTTGGGTGGGCTGTTCTTCTTGGTCCACCAATTCAGTTTCTTCGGGCACTTCCTCAGCTCATATCCCAATTTCTTGAAAGTATTGAGTGGAAAATGGATTCTCCTCATGGGTAACAGTGTTGAATGTTGTTCACCTCATATTTCTAGCTTGGGATCGAGTGACAACCATACAATGGAAGAAGAATGGAAGACAAGGAGATGTAAGAAATGAAATGGAGAAAATATCTTTGATTTTGAATTTGATTAGATTTGATTGTTTGATTGATTGATAATTGATTTAAAGGTTTTTGGAACAAAACCTAAGCATGTCAAAACCTTATGATGACACAAACAAAAAAGGATTTAAATTAATACCTATTCTACTTGAAGATGGACTTGTGATCTCAAGAAAAATGGGACATCACTAGGGATTTAAATTACTTGAGACAGATTGATGGTCTACAAGAAATGTTGTGTTTGTTTAAGGATGAAGGTTTGTGATACTTTGATTAAGGTCTTTCAACCTAAAGATTTGATTTGATTTGATGGTTTGAACTAATGCTCCAAGAGAAGGAAGAGTGATGATGGAAGAATGGAAGAATGATGCAGAAGCAAGGTGCTACCTAATCATATTGTTCAATGGTGACAAAAGCACTATTGATTGAAAACTTGGCCATGAAATTGCAAACTTTGTTATTGTAGAGGATTTTGTCAAGTTTCTGATGATGTTCAATCCCTTGTTTGATAGATGTTGCAATATGTTGATATTCCTTGGATTTACGGGTGGTTTATTTTTTCTCTCTAAGGACTGGAGGTGTTGGAATCTTAACCTTCTTATGTTTCTTGAAATTGGTCATGTCATGGAAAATCTGATTTTGGCTAAATGAATGAATGATCTAGGACAAATGATTCCAGGGTCCTGTAGAAGGTTAAATTTTGATTATCTCAGCCAATTTTGAAACTCACTGTTTTAAGGCGGAGATGACAGTCTCAGACACAGTCGATGATCTTCGCAGATGGTGATCTAAGTAGACAGTAATCTGCGTAGACGGCGGATCTAGAGCATAGACGGTCGATTGTGGCTAAGGCAGTATGTTGAAATTCTGGGCAAATTTTTGACCTTCAGTCTGATTTTGGGCAAATTTGTTCAATGGCAAGAACTGATTTTCAAATGTGACATTAGAAAATCTTGGTTCAATCTTTGTAATATCTCATTTTTGTATGTTCAAGTGACTCTTTCAATCCACTTATGTTTTTACTGGGTCTAGCACAACGAAGACAGTTCAAATAGTAGCTACCTTAGGAATTTGGCTTCACATGAAATATTATAGGCCTATTGCTTGGTAGTCCTTCAGCTCACACAACATGTCACCCCCAGAAGGGTACCCATGTTTTTTCCTTTTGCTAGGTATTGTTGTCGTGCTACGAAGATCTCTTTCACAACATAATACCCTGGGACCCGTATGATGGGAATCTTGGGGGGAGAATCTTCCCTCCCCTTGCACTATAATAAGTCACCCTCAGAGGTGAATCAGGTAGGATACTAATTTATAGTTGCTAGCAAGGTTTCGTGGCATCCCCGTAATCAGTTTGTATAGCGTGAGACACTTAAGTCTATAGTTCAACCATGCCAATATGCTGAGGATATTCACTCAGTATGGACTACCATTGAACACGACCCGCCTGAGCTTGAAGGGATAAAAAGGACCTTTGGGTCGCACTTTATTTCTATACCGGCCAAAGGGATTACCGGTTTGAGGTCATCCTCTAAAGGGGAAAGCACACCCTCTAGATAGGCCTCTCTAGAAGCTTGATTAGGCTAACCTTTCTCTTCACCCAAGATCCACAAAGGCAAGGGGAGAGGATACGGATATAACTTAAACATAGCATCACTTATGTTAAAGGGTTTTTAATCTAATAACATATAGCTCAAAACAAGTGTTGAGAAACACTTCTTCAAACACACCAAGAAATTTTCATTCTAAAATTGAACCTAATTAAAGCAAACTATGTGTTTTCTACCTAAGCAAAAGATACAATAGTGTGATTAAACATACAGGTTCAATTTGTTTCCCACACAACAAAGAGGAAAGATTGGAAATGTGTATTCATTTACTTTATGTCATTCAAGATTGATGAGGTTTATTCCTTTAACATTCAAGATTGAGTGAGTTTCATTATAAACAACATTCATTCCAATGACAAATGATTAATCATACAAGTTCATTTAGATAATCTGTTAAAGTCATTTAAGGAACCTGCATGAAATTTTCCAGTAGTTTGAAATTTCAGATTTTAAATGCTGCAAAATGATAAAACTCAGAAAACACGCAGATGGTGATCTGCGTAGACGGCGATCTGCGAAAATGGTGAAAGACCTACACAGATGGCAAAATACAGACAGTCGGGTTTTGTTAAAAAAGAACAAACTTAATCAAACTTAAAAATAATATTTTTATCCAACCAAACAACATTTAACTCTTAAAAACTTTTTTACTGTCAGAAATCTGAGAGTTAAAAATGCTAAAAGTTGACAAAAAGTAATTTAAACCACAGTTTTCTGTAAGTCTTTCTTAAACAGGCGGAGACGGTGAAGTATAGGCGCAGACAACCGAGAAGCGAAGACGACAATCTGCGGAAATGGTGACTCCAGAGCACAAATGGGTCTGCGTGAAATTTTTTTGAATTGTGGAAAATATGCAAGAAATGTTAGAAAACAAGGGACGTGGGTCCCACCGGACATGCCAAAATGTATGTGATAAAATATAACCTATTGGGAGCACGCTCAGACATGCAAACATTAGAGATATATAATCAATAAGCTACATTAAACATGTCTAAGAAGCATACTACCAAAAACAACAAGAGATCCATCACAACCTACGATGAGCCAAACAAGTGCACCCAAGTCTTGTTGATTTTCTCTTAGAGAATTGTGGGTGTGCTCTCCCAAAACAATATCATAATCCAACTAGATTTGATTGATGGAGACTAGAATGCAAGCTAGTGAAACAATGAAAAAGCTCAAAAACAAGTATGAGGAACTTGTCTCAAGCCATTCATCAAAAGTATGAGAATGAAAATGCAAACTATGCTAATATGCTATGCAAGATCAAAATGAAACAAAGAACTAGATTCATTCACCATTATTCCTAGGATATGATTTCTAGATTTTTTAAGAAACATAAACATGAAAATACACTAAAAGCTCTAGCACTAAACTAGCATGATAACAATGCATAAATGAGAGATGATTTGCTCTTGACAATGTCCTCTATTTATAGATTATTTGGAGGAGAGAGAGGGCTTGGATGAGGTGAAGCTCATGTGGCATCCACATAGGTGCCACATGAGGGACACATAAGTCATGCAAGAGGCCCACTTTGCTCACACATGTGTGAGCAACTTTGGATGTGATGGGTCAAAGTGTACTTAAAGTACACATGTGAAGGATCTTGTAAGAGGTGTAAGAGGGTGTAAGAGTTTTGGGCCAATAAGACACTTTTAGAAAGTGTAAGAAGGTGTCATTATGGGTGTAAGAAACCTTGTTGGCACCAAAGAAGGATTATTTGGAAAAGACAAGTTTTGGAAATTTGCTAATTAGGACTAATTGGTGTAGGAATCAAGAAATTAGCTTAATTAGCCTTAGTTATGGGAATATTAATTAAATTAATATAAGGATGATTTTGGACGCCTACAGACCTAACAGTCGTTATTGCTCCTAATAGGGCAAACCATCAAAAGTGGTCAATTGTAAGCTTTAATAGGCTAAATTTATACTACAGTACTAGATCTTGTGGGTACCATCCCCACCCCAGTTTTTCTTTCTATTTGGAAGGTTTCTGGGTAACCAAATATTGTGTCAAATATTGTGGATGTTTTGTTTCTTTTCATTTCATGCATGCAATCAGATTAGATAATCTAATATTGGATTAAAAGGATTAATTTTTATTGGTTCTTGATTCACCCCCCCTCCTCTTAGTCACCTTGACTCAACATATTTCCAATAGTATGTATGTATATTTATTTAAAAATATTTATGTAAAAGAAAAAAACTTTTAGGATAAGGGTACAATCCCTAACCTCATCTCTTATATTGTCAAAATATTCAAAATCTCACTAATGAAATGCAAAAACTAAGTAGTAATCTTAATGGATTGTGGAATTTCTTGAAATCCATTAACTTATAACACTTGTTCTATAAATAAATCGATATCTTTCTAAAAAGAAGTATGCGTCCATTTTCTTCGGTTGGATGGAGCACCACCCAGACTGGCTAAACAAGTATGGATTACAATGGGGTGGCCCTCACAAAATTTTTTGGTACCTTGGTATTCCCTTCTCTATGGATCCCTCTCTCAAGGACATGTGGTTGTGGGTTAAGGAAAAATTTGATAAAAAGCTGAATAAATGGCATTACAGATTCTTTCCCTAGCCGATAGAGTGCAAGTTTGTCAAAAGATCCTCTCTTCTTATAGTATTTATTATTTTTTGGCATGGATGTTTAACAATTATCAAATCTTGGAGATTCAAAAGGCTATCGGAGAATTCCTTTGGTCTGATGGAAAAGGTAATAAAAAGTTGCATGTTGTTAAATAGAATTGGTGCCACATTAATAAACAACTTGGGGGTCTTGGTCTTAAAGATATAAAGACCCCAGGTATTGCTCTTGATGCCAAGTGGATATTTCATGCTCTAGATGGTCAAGAGCCTTGGAAAGTCTTAATCAGGAATAATATTGAATGGGGTGTCCCTAAGGCTGCTAAATCTTGGAAGTACCTTCCTTTTAGTGATTTGATTGTTGGGGAGTTTTCTATTTCTATCCAAGGCTCTTGTGTCTTTATAACTATTTGGAAGGCTTGGGAGTATGTTAGGAAACATCTTTCTAACATTAATATCTGCAACAATGATCTTGTGTATGGTGAGCGTTCTATATGGTGGAACCTATCCCACCTGAATAAACCCGTTGCCCTCACCCAAGGATGTTCGACCAGATCATGGGCTAATTGTGGCATTTCTTAGCTCGTGGATATCCTGGAACATGACACACTCATTAGTTGGGAAAACCTAAGCTCCACCTATAACCTCCCCTTGTCTCAAAAGAAAACTTACAACATGATTACCAAAGCCTGTCGTTCTCTCCCTGATAATTGTCAAGTTTAGTCTCATAGATTTCTTGAATTCAAATGGATGGATGACACAATGCTATCTAAAATAAAGGCATGTAATATTTGCAATGTGATTTCTTATGATGATTCTATTATTAAACATGTCAATACTATATGGTACTCTAGCATGGATACTCTCTTATGGAAGAAGCATTTTAACAGAGTATGGAAAAGTCTGATTGATCCAAAAATTAAATGTTTTAAATGGCTTATGATGCTTGACAGACTCCCTCTGAGAAAAGACTGTGTTAATGCTGAAATATGTAACATTTGTAGACTTCCTGATACTTGTAGGCATATTCTATTTGATTGCTCCATTGCTAAAGAAATATGGTTAATATTTGGCATTGTTTTTCTGCAGCATATTAATATAATGGAAATTGTGACAGGACATATTTAGGGATTAAAGAAGGACACTAACTTGTTTTGGTGTATTCTTTCCTCTAACATTCTTTGGTATATCTGGAAACTCAGAAATGAAGATAGACACCAGAACACATCTAGAATCCTTATTGAGTCTTTTTCATAGACTCACTTATTTTAAAATCTCCATGCAGGTCTCTATCAATATGATGATTGAACGTGACAAATTTATGAGGTTCCTTAGAGACAGGCATGATACGATGTTTGTTTATGAGCTGAAAGATGGAGACGAGTGGCGAAGGAACATGAACTGTCATGCAAGTTTTGATGAGGCCCTTACGCACATGACCAAAGAAATCAAAGAGAATAGAGAACCTCCCATTGGCAAGCTTGAAATGCTTGCACTAATTTAATAGAAAAAAGTATCATCTGGATGGAAGGCCCTCTTGGCTAGACATCCTGGGCTGAAACATATGAGAACGTGCTTCAGTAAGTTTCCTGTGCATTTGTCTCTTTTTGACTCTCTTCTCTCTCTTTTTCTCAGTCTCTCTTGATGTATATATGTTGCTAGATGTTGTCTCTGCTTTTGTATCTTTTTGAATCCGCTATTTTTAATACAAAAAAAAGAAGTATACTAGTTTATTAACTAAATTTATAAAATATTTTTTTTTCTCTACAATAATATTATACTTTGTTATGAATTAAAAAAACTAACCCTTTTTTGAAGCACACTAAATTAATCCATTCTCAAATTTTTCTTGCCTTGAATTTTGATTAAAAACTTCACTCTTATGTGAAACCTTATCCCTTCAAAAAGCTCATTCAAACCACCCATCTTTAAATCATTATCAAATTATCAAACTAACTACAATAAATATCTCTATACACTAGTGACTCCTTGATGAAGTTTCATTCAGTTTCCACTATTATAACCTTTCACCTTCACGATCATATCAAAATTCTATTAACCTAGAATACTTTTTTAGAAAAATAAATTGCTCCAAAAGGTATCTTTCTAAATTAAATATACTAATTTATTAAACAAAAACATTTTATAAAACGCTCTTTATTTTCTCTTACAACAATATAATAGAGGCCGACAAAATGTGATGACCTATTTAAGTTCATCTGATTATCTTCCAGATGAACACTTTGTTTGCCCTAGCTTCGTAAGGCAAAAACATACCAACAGGCGTATTATATCAAGAAAATGGAGGGACGCCTAGCAAAGAGATGCATGAATGTGTATTGTGGCGAAGTAGAAACAACCCAATGGAGAACTGGGTGGCTTCTTCGCTCAGGCCACCCTGCACATCTCTGCAACATCTGCGGCATCATCTATGAAATGGGTTGCTTTTGCATTGCTTTTCATCAAAATGAAGATGGGTGGACTCATTGTATTCTCTGTCAAAAATCCATTCATAGTGGGTGTATTGCATCTGCTTCTTCCCTTCTCTTCTCAGACAAGGGAGGACTTCAATGCAATGAATGTGCTGAAAATCCCATTCGTGAAGAGAATTCTAATCACTCTTCTACAAAGAAACGAGCATGGGAAGATATGGAGATGGGAGAAAGCATGTTTGATAGTAATGATAGTTTGCCTGATGTAGTTACGATTGATGGGATTGAGTTTGAAGAATATAGAAAGCCCCCTGTGTTTGAATTAGAAAGAGAGAGAATTGATAGATCAGCCATTGCAACAACAAAGACTAAAATGAGAAAGAAAGATGATCATAATGATAATGTTGATGATAATGAAGGGATGGTGCAATCAGATCCTCCTGCAACAACAAAGCATGGGAGGCATCGAGATGGGTGTCGGTGTGTAGTTTGTACACAGCATCCGAAGGGAAACCCACATCCTCAAAAGTGTAAATGTAGGGGGTGTACAATTTATCTTAAGCGTAAAGAGAGCACTTTGAGAAAAAGATCACATAAGGAGTGCCCTACTCCTGCATCCACATCCATATCCAAGAGAGGGTGCCCTAAAAACAGGTATTGAAATTTCTAAATGCTATGGGGGAATTTATTTGGAAATATATAAATATGTGGTAATTTGATTTATCTTTAACCAATTTAATTAGATTTATCAATGGTTAAACAGATCAGTAAATAAAATTTCCAATGATAAAATAGTTTGGTATTTTTGTTTGGAAATATGCAAATATGTGGTGACTTGATTTATCTTTAGGCTTTGTAATTAGATTTTTCAGTTGCCAAATATTTTAGTAATTAGATTTTTTAAATGATTAAATAGCTTAGTAATTTTTATTTGGACATATATAATATTTGGTTTATCTTTTAGCTTTTATTCAAATATTATTATTAAAGATTTGTTTTTATATTCTAATTAAATTTACCAATGAATCTTATTTTTAATATCTTTTTGACTTAAGTGTCTGTTTGTTTCTAATATACTTTCACTCTCTATTATATACTAGGACAATATATTTTCAGCTTCATGTTAGGTTTTGATATGGTTTATAATGTAGATTACCTTTAATGAAATTTGTATTTTTGTTTCATGTAAAATTTATTGGAGGGTTTAAAACATTCTCATGGTTTACCATTAAGATTACCTATGACGACCTTTTATATTTGTTCCATCTAAATATTATTAGCAAGTTTGGAATATTCTGCAATGTCATTTTCTTTGATTTGTGTTAAATTTCATGATAATAACTCTCACAATTTTTATACTTAAATATTTCATTTCAAAATTATAATAAAAATGTAAAATACTTATGTGACATAATTTAAAGTGATGGTTGCATCCAAGACTTCTTTAGGTTACATTGACATAGAGGGTAAGACTTCTTGCACAAATTATCACCTTGTTTAATTTACGATAAAATATTAAAGTAGTGAGCTTCTATTTAACTATATATAATTAATTTTAATAAATAAAAAATAAATATAAAAGCGGGCACTTAAAATTATCCCTTGTCTAATAAAAATACCAAATTTTATAATATTTATTGGTTCAATTTAGCTCTGGCTCAACTCTATCTTCTTTCACTCATAGAACTCATCCCTCCCTCATTATAGAATTGAACCCTAATAACTCTACTAGGAACCTTGGTGTTGTCTCCTGAATTTTAAATAACCTCATGTAAAGGAAAATGTTGCTTGTTCAACCTCTCCACATTCTACTAAAAACAAGCCTTAGATGCAAATTCCATTATTTATCCTAAAAATAAAAAATGTCTCCTTTAAGAACCCCCCAAAATTATTATTTTAGATTATGAAATTGGGTCTACATGGTCCTTGTCCTCTAAAGGCTCACCTATTATTCCTATGTTCACCTACAACCCCCCTTTAAGTCGTCATTCATCTTCTTGAGACTTAAGTGATAGCTTACTCAATTGCACACAACCAAGATTTTTTTTGTGGAGCCTCATAAGTATCCAAGTGGGATATTATTTGTAATGTGTGGAGATATGTCTCGTAATTTTGTTGACTTTGTCAGCCCCATTTTCCTCAAAATCAATTAATGAGAGAGTGCAGTGGGAGAAAAGCCCCTCTTATGAGGTACAAGGGACTATCCCTCTAGTAGGGGCCTAAGGGCAGAGCCCATGGTAAGGATACAAATCAATACCCTAATTGGCAGAATCATGCCTAGCTAAAGGATCAAGGGTAGTGCCCTCAAAGAAAATATTGTTTATTATTTAATAAAGTATTTGGCTATTGTTTTGGCATGTAAAGTAACCTTTGTAAACTACCAAAGGGGCCTAATAAATAAGTCATTGTGTGATGTGACATATCATTAGATTTTAATTTTCTCTTTGTTGGATATTAAAATAAAATAGATGATGTTTCTGTATAGATGTTGCCCAAATTGGATGAACCATGCTAAATTTGTGAGTTATTGTGAATTGCTATTTTTTCCTCATTTATTCTACATTAAATATTTCATAATGTTTATTTCTTTCATTAGCATTAACCCCCAAAAATGATGCATGAACTAGAAAGATTATCCTTGTCAAAGGTTGTCAAATGACTTAGGGATGAGACAAGTTGATGAGGACACTTGAGAGTCTATGGAGGTGATAGCTAGAAATGTTTATAAATGGGTCATTTTAGATAAAGAGGTGTACAATATCAAGAAAGGTACTAGCATGTTGGAGGACCAAAAAAATATAGAATAGGTGATCGGTAGTCTTTATGCCATTGAAAACAAAACTTAAAACACATGTAGGATATCAATGCTTACTACAAGGAGGCAATTAATAATATGATTGTTAATCTGTAATATATTTTGATATGAGCTTAAAATAAAGGTTAAGCATAAAAGAGTCAAGGGTACTATTAGTTCTAGTGGTTCCTCTCCTTGTTCAAGTAAGAAATGTAAGGACAAAGGAAATCCCTAGATCAACATCAATCCCACTTAGGAGTAGATGGCATAACACTAAAATATGTAGAAATTCAAACTCCAAAACCATAAGGTAAGGAAACAAAATATTGCATTTTACATAGCCCAAGATAACATCATAACAGATAACAAAAAATTGATGCCTAACTAGATTTATCCCCCTTAACAAGCTTAAATTACAGTATCTCATCTTGAATTTCAATAGCAAAAGATAGAAATAAACACACACACACACACACACACACACACACACACACACACAC
>MU223609.1:774487-786138 GCA_018584345.1 Thuja plicata
CAACATTTCAAAAAAATGGATATCCTTGAGCACAAGCACCAATAACATCAAATAATGGAGTTAAAGCACGGGCTAGGGCACGACACCAGTAGAATGCGGTCATTTCAGTGATAGCAATATACAATGGTGTCATTAAACACATATGCCAATAATATCAACAAACGTGAATCCAAACATTTGAATACAATGAATCGATATCCTTGAGCACAAGCACCAATAACATCAAATAATAGAGATAAAGCACTTGCTAGGGCACAACACCAGTAGAATGCGATCATTTCAGAGAGAAAATCCCTCAACAATAAAATGAAATGCATTTGAATATGATGCCAGAGGCTCGAAAGATGAAGAAATCACATACCTTCTCCCACGCTCAGTTGTTGCTCCTTTTCTCCCGCTCTCCAATTGAAATGAAAATGATGAGGTTGTTTCACTTTTTTTTTAATGTATACCCCGAATCTATCAGAGTTTTGATGGTCAATTAAACACCCATCGAAATATCGACATCATCGGGGCCTATTACAAAAAAAAAACACCAAATTCATAAAAAAAAGTTACTCGTCGGAAACTTCTGTTGAAATTTGGCCTCAAATGTACTAGTGTCTTTACCAATTCTAGAGTTTTATTCAACCCGAAATGTCCACTTAATGAACCATTATGTTTCTCTTGTACTAAGTTCTTTCTCATTGAACCTCTCGGTACACAGAGTTGTCCACCTTTAAACAAAAGACCTTCTTGAAGAGTATACTCAGAATACTCACTATAAAAATGATTTTGAAAATCTTGACAAACCTTGTATGCTGTTGAAAAGTCTTCATCTGCTGGATACAGATCCTTGAAGCTTTCTATGCCAATGCTCCTTAACCAAACTTCTTGTACCGTGAGTAGCCTTCTATTCAATGCATCTACTATCTTGTTCTGTACTCCCTTCTTGTAATTTATGGTGAAGGTATAGGCTTGGATGTACTCCACCCATTTCATATGCTTGTGGCTTAGTTTATCTTGTGAATTCAAAAAACTTAAAGCCTAGTTGTCGGTAAAGACTACAAATTATTTGGGAAGGAGATAATGTCACCATTTCCTTAGTGCTTGCAATAATGCACATAATTCCAAATCATATGAGGAATACTTCCTCTTTGCATCACTAATTTTCTCACTGTGAAAAGCTACTGGCTTTCCTTCTTGACTCAAAATTGCACCGATAGAAATATTACTAGCATCACATTCCACAATAAACAATTTGTCAAAACTAGGAAGTGTCAATATCGATTGAGTCACTATCCTTTCCTTCAAATTTTCAAATCCCTTATCAGCCTACTCATTCCATTGGAACTTGGCTTTCACATCTCCCTTGATGGTATCTAAAATAGGTGCATTGATTTCACTGAACTGTCTGATAAAATTCCTATAGAACTGTGCTTTTGGTAGCTGACTTTGGTGTAGGCCAATTCAAGATTTCTTCCACCTTGCCTATATCCATATTCAAGTTACCCTCTGAGATAACAAAACCTAAATATACCAACTCTTGCTTCATGAACTCACTCTTTTCCAAGTTGATTGTCAACTTCTCCTCATGCAATCTTTGCATTACCATTTTCAGATGTCTAAGATGATCCTCTTTTGTTTTACTGAAGACTAGGATTTCATCTAAGTACACTGCAACCCATTTTCCAATGAAGTCCTTCACAACCTCATTCATCAATCTCATAAATGTGCTTGGGGCATTTGACAACCCAAAAGGCATAACAAGACATTCATAAAGTCCTTCGGTAGTCTTAAAAGCAGTCTTCCACTCATTTCCACCTTTGACTCTTATTAGATGATATCCACTCTTAAGATCTATTTTGGATTAATATCTAGCTCCACCGAGACAATCCATCAAATCTTCTATCCTCAGTATGGGAAACCTATACCAAATAGTGATCCTATTTATGGCCCTGGAATCAGTACACAACCTCCAAGTACCATTTTTCTTTGGGGCTAGGACTGTGGGAACATCACATGGACTTATGCTCTTTCTAATCAAACCTTGGTCAATTAGTGCTTGTATTTGGTTAGCAATTTTTGCATTTTGCTGTGGGGTCATTTTATAAGCAGCTTTGTTTGGAAGTGAGGCTCTTGGGATGAATTCAATCTGATGACTAATAGTCCTCTCAGGTGGTAGGGTAGCTAGTTGACCATCACTAACTATGATGTGGTACTGAGTTAACAACCTTTGGATCTCTAAAGGTAACTCTTCTCTCTTATTACCCTCCTCATTCTCCGGTTTTAAAACTAAAGGAAAGCCTACTCCATATTCTTCTTTCAATGTCTTCAAGAACTCTTTCTCACCAACCAACAGTAGGTTAGGACCCCCTTTCTTCATTTCACCTTCTTCCAAGATTGATTGTATCTTGAAAGTCACTCTATATTTCTTAAAGGAATATAATTTCTTGACTCCATCATGCACTGCAGCTCTGTCAAATTTCCATGATCTACCCAACAATAGATAACAAGCATCCATGGGTAGGATATCACATAACACTTGGTGCTTATATCTCCCTATGGAAATTTTTACCCAATCTTGTTCATTAACTAATACATATTGATCTTTATTAAACCAAGTAACCCTATAAGGATTAGTATGAGGAATCCTTTTTAACTTTAACTTTTCAATAGCTTCTAAAGAAACTATGTTATCAGTAGAACCTAAATCTATGATAACTTTACAGACCTTACCGAGTACCTCGCATTTGACTCGAAACAAATATCTTCTTTGGCTTGGCTCTTCTTTGCTAGTTTCTTTGAGGAGTGCTTTGCAAATCATCAGATTCTCTCCCATCTTGGAATCTAGTGCAACTTCTACTGTCTTGCTGCTAGAAGACTCTTCTTGCACATAGTTGACTCTCTTCTCTCCCCCTTGTGATGTAGAACTCTTCTTAGGACACCAATATATAGGATGCCCAAGCTGTTGATAGTTGTAACACTTAATTAAAGAGAAGTAAGATCATCTCCCCTCGTTATTGGTTCTTCCTCTTGAACTATTATTTAAATCTCTTCCTCTGTTGTAACCACCTCTTGTGTTACTGGATTCTCCTTGGTTCTTAGTGAGTTTGGACTCACTCTGATTCTTAGCTTTAGGGTTCCTTCCTCCATATCCTCCTCTATGACCTTTGATGTCTCTTCCTCTTCCTCTACTATTTGAACCTTGCTTCTTCTTGAACTCCTCCTCCACTTTGAGGGCTAGCTGGTAACATTGGTGTATAGTCTTGGGGCTTAAGAGACTAATTTACTCTTGGATACTCCACTTGAGACCATTCAGATACCTAGCCACTTTTAGGCTTTCTTCTTCCATCACATGTAACCTTAAGCAAAGTTTATGAAACTCTTCTACGTAGGCACTGACTTCCAAGTCTTTTTGTCTCAGATTCTGCCTTTTCTTGTGCAACTGCACTTCATAATCATCAGGAAGATAAGTTTCCTTCATTTTGGCCACCATACCTTTCCAACTAGTTATGGGGCTCTTTCCTTCTTTAGTCCTTTCATCTTGGACAAATTTCCACCAAGTGAGAGAAGTTCCTCTTAGTCTTGTCTTAGCTATTCTTACTTTCTGAGCTTCAGTCACACTGTCACAATCAAAGCGATTATCAAGATCTTGTATCCATTCCATGATTAATTCTGGTTCCATATTGCCACTAAATACAGGAACACCTTCTAAGGAATTACCACTCATTTCCTTCACCGCTTTCGAGAATGGCTCTTCTTGAAGCATAGGGTCTAGATCCGGTATTATGTCTTCCTTGGCCACTGATTTATCCTTTCCATCAACTTCTCTCATTAGTTCACTAACAACTACAATCCTAAGTTGCACTTCTTCTAACTTAGTTTCCATTTTGGCCAACTATTCCTTTAGGAGTCTATTATCCTCTTTTTTCTCTTCTACATTCTTTTCCAGCTTTGCGTTGGTCACCATCTTGGATGAATCTACATATTCCACTAAGAATAACACCCAAACAACACAAGCCCAAATATTCTTAGTGCTCTGATACCAATCTGATGTAAGGGAATTGGTCCAATGCTAGAGAGTCAGCCTGACTCTGCTCTAAGGTTTCCTTCTCAAACCTTCTAGGGTATTTTGCACCCTAACCTAAGGGAAGTCACTAGGATCTTCACCTTTCACTCAAGACCCCGTCCCCCATCAAAAAATACCTCTCCATGCTTATTGAACCTACAAGGGTAGGTTCATGCTTCTGGCTAAACCAACTCATTCAGCCAATAATCTCACAACATTTCCTTCTTCACTTTTCTTCCCTAACCAGACTATCCTCAAGCTCGCCTAGGGTAAGAACTCCACTTTCATGTCTAACACTTCTCCTACTGAAAAAAAATAGAAAGATATGTACAAGGGCTCCTCTTGAATTCTATCTAGGCACATAGTTCTCACCAAGGATTCAAGAACCTTGAGGAGCCATGAACTATAACTTCCCAAAATGGGTTAAGAACTCACAACCTGCAAAACAGGATAAAACAAATCTACTTGCATTTGAAACAAACAATAAAACTCAAAATATAGACTAAAAACACTCTGCAACTTCTATTAAAAAATTCCTCTAACTGTTACAATACGCATCCTGCTTTGAAACAACATGCAATTAGATATTTATCTCGCATTTTCCAGAAACTTTCACCAACCTCATGAATGCAGGTATGGGTGATCATTTAGAAACCTCCCATCACTTCAGCCAGGTTTAATTTCCCATTGAAGACAAGGTGACATGTATTGAGCCATTAATATTGACTAGGCTGGTCATAAAAGACAAACCTGTGATTTGCAGGTCATTAACCGACATTACCGAGCATCAGTGTTGATGTTACCGAGCATCAAAACGAGCGTCAGTATAAACAAAATCATCAAAACCCAAGTGTTAGTAAAAACTTGACACCCGTAGGCAACCCAGAGAAACATCACCGAGAAACATCAAGTAAATCGAGCGACATCACTGAGTCACATTCCTGAGCATTCTGAATAGCATTACCAGGTGACATAGAGTAACCCGAGCAACATTCCCGAGTAGCATTCCGGAGCAACAGAGTTGCCCGAGCACCAGTAAAACTTAGTGCCACTTCACAATTTTTGGTTGCTAGAACCTTGGTTGGATTTCCAGAGGTTTACAAACTACCACACACACACTAAACTGATAAGAAAACTACTAAGAAACTATGGTGTTTTTTCATCTAATTGACCTTGGTCATTACAAAAGTGGTAGAAAAAAACACCTTACAAACAATCTACAAACCCGAAATGCTTTCTAACCTAGGTGCTCCTATATATATATAACATAAGATAACATATATATATATGGAATACATAATTTTTTGACTATGATCTCATCACTTGATATATATATATATATATATTTCATCTCACAAACAAATTTTATCATAAACAGATAAAAATTTATATAAATATAGATAGACGAACATCCACATATAGACATGCACATACATAAATAAGCATTATTACGTATTCACTGCATACAGATTTATATTTATTACCCCACCTCCAAGAAATCTTGTTTTGATTTGATCTAATTTTTAGGCAAGTCTCGTGCTTTAATGATGACTACTTCAACCTCATTTTTTTCTGCAATCCAAGCTAGAATTGACATCATTACCTTTAAATCCAAATTAAAGACATGATTTTTTAGTGTGATATGATCACTTCATAATAAGTTATCAAGGATCCAGATAGTTCTAGAATCACTTGGAGACTAACTGGTATATTTATATCCTGTTGTCGCTTTTCTTTTTCCATTTCGTGAGTTTTGTCCTCTTATCTTTCGTAAAGGAGTAGTTCTAGATAAGAATAATGGAGGTCTATATTTTAGTGTTTCATGTGTCTGAAGATAGAACTATGGCATTTGGGAGGGAAATTAAGCCTGAGAGGTGGAATAGGATTTTCCTTTATCTAGATGATATGGCTAGGAATGTTGTAGAATCGGTATTAGCAGACAAATACTTTAATTTTGAGTTTACCTATAGGAAAACCAAAGATATTATTGGGACCTTTATCGCATGTCATTATCTAGCCAAAATCCTCAAATTAGACATGGTAGTCCTGTGCAGGACATTTTTTGATAAAACATGGTTGGGAGGCTTAGATAATGCTATTTTTAGTGTAAATAGTAGGATGGAAAGCCCATATCCTGAGGTCTGTATGAAATCCCTGGTGGGTAGTCTAGAATTGGCATGCCATGTAAGCGACCGATACTGATTCTCAAGGATAAGAATGCTTTCGATAAAGTATGGCCTGATATCGAAGAAATATCTATTTCTTATTTAAATGGCTAGGAATAGTTGAGCAAGATAACTCAAAGTGGCTCCACAACTATCTTGTAGCCGTAGGGTATGAAGTACCAAAAGACCTGATGAATGACGAGCTCAGTCGGCTCCATTTCATTCTGCCAAACCTTTGCAAAAATAACTCGAAGAAAAAGATTCAGGACAAGAAGATGACAAAGGACAATGCCTTGACGATGGTTGATGAACCAAAGGACGAATCGGAGGATGAAATTATCATCCTCGGGTGTAAATAAAGTTATTTGCATATAATTAAATGTTACTTTTAAGTCTTATATATACCCATAGACCTTGGCTATTACTCTGAGTTAATTTTGCTATTTTATAGGTTCAGGTATATCCAAATTATGGCTTATATCAACATATGATTTAAATCTTAGTATCTTTCTGATACTCATATTTTGATATGTATAATCAGGCTATAACTAGCTTACTCATAAGTAGGTCCAATATGGCATAGGACATAGTATATATATATATTGCTCATCCCAGTGTATATGTTTCTTATATTAATATAAATACTAGTTTAAAGAACTCTGGTTGTACTCCAACAATGGGAAATTTGAAAATAAGTATATGGGTGGATATGATGGAATAAATTTTTAGAAGGAAAATGGTTTTGCTACGAAACACAGATTAATACATTAAATTGATAAACATGATAATTTTTCTTACTATACTAAAATTGTTCTTACTATGATAACTTTCTCTTAGAAAAGGAGACACACATACACACAAACCTTAAACCTTATATATTGGTTTTCTTAACTATTGATAGCTTCTAAGTAGAATAAAATTCCCGAATGTCAGAATTTTACCAGCAAAAGAAATTTATTAACATTGACATATACACAGGAAATGGTTTTCTTTTTCAAAGTTATACTGAATGAATTTTTTAAGGATTGGATATTCTTCTTTTGTTATTGTATCCCTGAAAGTCTCTCATCCAGAGTTCGCACAATTCCAAAATGAATCTAGGAAAGAGACTTAAGGCTGTAATAACACAAGGGGAAATCCTTCCATTCATAAAAGCTCATTTTCACTATTCTAAGGATTTACTATTTGTTTTTAGATTAATTCACAATAGAGACACCACCAACCACCGTCTGAATAGAGGTTAACCTCAAGAAGAATTTATTTTTGTCCGCCAAACAATACATTAGGCAGAATGGTAAGATCGATGCTAGATTAGGGATGGTTAAGCTTGAAGTTCTTATTATACATATAAACTTTGACTCCATCATTTTAGAAGGTGATAGTTGTCAAGGAGCAGATAAAAATTATGATTCTCAAAGATATGTATGTATGTATGTATGTATGTGTACATAATAATAAAATATTAAATGTAACAGAAACTACTTTTCCTTTTATGAAAAGGAATAAAAAAAAATTCTTAAATCTTGATGATGTAGGAGAGTTTTTAAAAAAAAACTTGTATTAATCTCTCTTTGTTACTTTTTGTTACTTTATGTTGAGACTAAATGATATATGTTTAATTTATTTACGTTATTTATTAATATTGATGTGATTTTTACTCACAAAATGATAACAGAAATAAAAGGAGGATGTGGGATTAAAAGATGATTCTAGTTATGAACTGGGTTGAAAATCCCCTAGCAAGACCGAAGGTTTTCTAATTATTCTAGGATTAGGTTGATAACAAAAAAAATTCTAGGATTACATGTAAAGTCATATTAACACAACAACAATACCCATCCACTGACATTATTTAGAAATTATATTTGTAAGCCTATATTTAATGAATAATATTTAAACAATTGTAGCAATACTCATTAACATTGAATTCTTTCTTGTATACACACACTCACATACATACATACAGATAGAGCAATTTTTTCTTTATATTTGAGTTTTCTTTCTATAATAGAAATTTTTCGTAATGAGTCATTTGGTAAGTGAAAATTGTTTAAAAATAGTATATGTAAGTTCATATTAGATCAATATTTTAGAAATTATGTATGTATGAATGTATGTATGTATGTATGTATAGGTAAGCACAACAACAATACCCATCCACCGACATTATTTAGAAATTATATTTGTAAGCCTATATTTAATGAATAATATTTAAACGCTATTAACAATACTCATTAACATGGAATTATTTTTTGTATACACACAAACATACATGCACTCACATACATGATGTAGCCACAAAAACCTCAAGAACAATTACTCAGAAGAAATGTACAACAAAATTGCAAAATTCAAATTCTTCATTAAACTTCTCCAACTTACTCTACCTCTACAATGAAATAAAAATCCTACTTATTACAATTCTGAAAATTACCATATTTGGTAGATTTTCAGGAAAAATAGATTTTTCCATTTTTGGTAATTTTCAAAACTTGCTTGCATGAACCTACACTTCTTCAAATTAGCATAGAGTTTCTCTCTTCTTAATACCCCCAATATGATCCTCAAGTGTTGCAAATGTTCTTCCCTTCCCTTACTAAAAAATCGGTATATCATCAAAATAAACTACTACAAACTTGCCGATGTAGTGACGCAACACAGTATTCATGAGTCTCATAAAAGTACTAGGTGAATTTGATAAACCAAAAGGCATAACCTTCCATTCATACAAACCATCCCTAGTTTTGAAAGCAGTTTTCCACTCATCCCCTTCTCAGATGCAAATTTGGTGGTACCCACTTTGCAAATCAATCTTAGTGAAATGTGTTACTCCAGCAAGAACATCCATCATATCATCCAAATGAGCGATAGGAAAATGATACCTGATGGTTATCCTATTGATTGCTCGGCTGTCTATGCACATCATCCATGTTCCATCCTTCTTTGGGGTTAGTAACATTGGTACAAAATAGGGGCTCATGCTTTCCTGCACTAAACCTTTATGTATGAGCTCAGTTACCTATTTATTCAGTTGTGCATGATGTGTAAGACTCATTCTATAAGCCGCTTGATTGTGAAGAATTGCTCCTGGAATAAGATCAATATGATGTTGGATATCTCATTTTGGGGGGAGCCCATCAGGTAGTTCCTTTGGAATGACATATGAATACTCTTCCAACACCGCAGCTGCTTCTGGTGGTATTGTCAAGTCCTCCTCTTTCCCTCTCTTCACCACCAATGCGTAACAACACCCAGTTACTTGCATCTCCTTGACAAGTTCCTTTTCATATAGCATGCTTTCATCTTTTCCTTCATCCCTGAGAGGTAACAAGATTACCTTAGATCCATCCTTCCAGAAGGTTTAAGTATTCTTTTCTCCATTATGAATAAACTTTCTATCATACTGCCAGGGGTGACCTAAGAGGACATGACATGCATCCATTGGAATCACATCACACCATAACTCATCCTTGTAGACCTTTCCTATGGAAAATTTAACAAGGCACCTCTTATCTACTGTAACTTTATTGCCCTTTTTGAACCATGCTACCCGATAGGGACGAGGGTTCTTTTCACACTGGAGGTTTAGTTTCTCCACCATTGCTTTAGAAACCATGTTCTCACAACTTCCTCCATCAACAATTACTTGGCATACCTTTCCACCTGAGGTACACCTTGTTCGGAATATGCTAGTTCTGAGCCATGAATCATCAACACCTTTCTCCTCTATATCTTCCTTTTCTGGAATAATCACTGTCCTCCTCATCATGAGACTTTCTCCGATATCCAGAGACACTTCTTGTTCTGATCCTTCATTGTCAACCTGGGCTAGGTTTACTCTGGATGGCCCACCTTGATTTCCATCTTGCATGTTAAAATTGGAACACTCGAAGGCCCTGTGTCCTTCTTCTCCACATCTGAAACAAGTGAATGGTCTTCTTTGGCCTTCCCATCCTCTTCCATTACCATAGCCTCTACCATGTTGAAACCCCCTTCCTCTTTGTTTATTCCATGGATTCGGGCGGGTTTCTTCTTGTTTCTCACTTCCTTGACTGGAACTTGAGCCTCCTCAAAATGGAGTTGATGCACCCCTTCTTCCTACTCTATTCCTCTGATTGTACTGCCTATTTTGTTTTCCTTAAGCCTTTAGAGCCAATTGATAGGCATCCTCCATACAGTTGATTCGATGCATGCTTAGCTCATCCTGAATAGTGTATTTCGAACCATTTAAATACCTTGCATCCATTTATTCATTACTTTCTTGATGTTCTATATAGATGGGCAACTTGTAAAATTCATCTGTATAATCTTGCACAGAAGACAAGTTCTGTTTCAAATTTTGAAACCTTCGGAAGAGTGTTTGAGCATAATCCACAGGTAAGAATTTTTCCCTCATATTTTTCTCCATTTTGCTCCATGTCTTGATTTTATCCTTCCCTTTCTTTGTTTGTTCATTTTGGAGATGATCCCACCATATCATCACATGTCCCTTTAACTTGGTGCATGCAAACCTCATCTTCTTTTCTTTTGTCATAGACTTCCATTCGAAAAAATTTCCCATCTCGTTTAACCAATCTATCACTTCCTCTGGCTTAAGACTACCAGCATAGTCTGAAACATCAACCTTGATCACTTCATTTTTTCCCTCTAAGAATCTGAGCAGCCTCTCTTTGAAACTCACTTCTTCTTATCGTCCTTCTTCTATTCCTTCAGCTCCTTGGCTCGCCTCTCCATCAGATTCATCTTCTTCTCTTTGTAATCCTTGGTTTTCCAATCGGTTTGTGAGTTTTTCTACTTGTCTTTTCAAGCTTATCATATCTCTCTATGTTTGGGTAAGACCTCTACCTCTTCCTCTTCCTCTTCCAGCCATCATCCTGCTATGATACCAGATGATGTAGCCACAAAAACCTCAAGAACAATTACTTAGAAGAAATGTACAACAAAATTGCAGAATTTGAATTCTTCATTAAACTTCTCCAACTTACTCTACCTCTACAATGAAATAAAACTCCTACTTATTACAATTCTGAAAATTACCATATTTGTTAGATTTTTGGGAAAAACATATTTTTCCATTTTTGGTAATTTTCAAAACTCATCCTATGAATCCATTTTTCCCAAGAAAATCCCCCAACTAAGGCACAATGAATTGCCAACTAACCCACGAAATCAAAAACACGATTTCAGATTTATTACAAAAAACAAAACTCTAAAAACTGGAAAGAAATAGAAAAAGCCAATTTTGGAGGTCAAGATGAAATTTTAGACTTCCAAAAAAATGTTGAAATGCTAAAAAAATAAAGCTTTTATTTATTTATTTGAGTTTTCTTTTTATAATAGAAGTTTTTTTTTGTCATGAGTGATTTGGTAAGTTAAAATTGCTTAAAAATAGTATATGTAATCAATGTTTTACAAATTATATATATATATATATA
>MU223609.1:786188-811684 GCA_018584345.1 Thuja plicata
TATATATATATATATATATATATATATATATGTATGTATGTGTGTATGTATGTATGTATAGGTAAGCACAACAACAATACTCATCCACCGACATTATTTAAAAATTATATATGTAAGCCTATAATTAATGAATAATATTTAAACTCTATTACAATACTCATTAAGAAAAATAATTTAATTGATATTTTTAATTATATATTTTTTAAATGTGGATATTATTTGAATTCTTTTTAAAAATTAAAGACAATTTATGTACTTTTATAAGGGTTAATTATTTTTAAAAAATATATATGTATGTATGTATGTATAGGTAAGCACAACAACAATACCTATCCACGACATTATTTAGAAATTATATTTGTAAGCTTATATTTAATTAATTACTTATCTCAATTATTATTGGTTCGACTGATTTGGTATAAAATTACATATAATTAAATATATTCAACAAAATAAGTTAAACCTTACCAAAATTATATTACATTAGATATATAATTTTTGTAAAGTATTTAAATTTTGATTTATAGTTATATTTTTTAAATATCTTATAATATATTATATTGATTATTTATGTATGAATTATTTTATTTAAAAAATTAATAATTAGTCTATTATATTTAAGAAAAATAATTTAATTGATATTTTTAATTATATATTTTTTAAATCTTGATATTATTTGAATTATTTTTAAAAATTAAAAATAATTTATGTACGGGTTAATTTTTTTTTGTTTTTATCAATTTATTTTTTAACTAATTATTATTAACTTAATATCTAACTCCTAATCAACCAATCAATCTAGTTATATTTGAGTTTTCTTTCTATAAATTTTTTTTTGTAACGAGTCATTTGATAAGTGAAAATTGTTTAAAAATAGTATATGTAAATTCATATTAGATCAATGTTTTAGAAATTATATATGTATGTATAAAATAAGGTTTTCTTTTAAACATACCAAATTTTCTTTTCATTATATAAGGAGAAAAAAATTAGTATTTGTTTGTACAAAAGATTGGCCTATGTCTATCAATATTGTTTATAAAAAGAAGTCGGCCTAAATCCACCAACACGCATTATTTCAAAATTATATAAAGAAACCCATATTTAATGAATAGTTAAATACAATTACCAATATTTACTTACATAGAAAATTGTGTATATCTATATATTCATAATAGGTTTTTCTTAAGCGTTTTCTTCTTATGAAACATGGGTAAATGAGTTTGACTCAAAAAAACTCAAAAAAAAATTACAGAATTAGATCCCCATAGCAATATCACAATCATACCATTAGATCTTGATAGCAATATCACAATCATACCACATTTTCTTCTTCTATACAATAATTTTTTTCCCGTGGAGAACGATAAACTAAACAAAAGAAAGAAAAGAATGAATGAAAATGGGAGAAAAAGATGTATGAATATGTATTGTGGGGCAAGAGAGAGCAGCAGATGGAGAAGCGGCTGGCCACTTCCCTCTGGGGAGCTCACAAGCCTGTGCAATATTTGCGGCACGCTATATGAAAATGGTAACTTCTGCAGGGCTTTTCATGCAGGTGAAGATGGCTGGAAAGACTGCATATTCTGCAATATACCCATTCATTCTGGCTGCGTTGCTTCTGGATCTTCTGTTCACAATGGAATGCTCAGATGCAGAAACTGTGCATCTAAGCACAATGATAGCGATGTGCACCAAGGGAATACCTGTGACATGAAAGTTTGTACTCAGATCTCAGACAAATCAAATGATGGCGATGGAGAGGCAGTGGAGGAAACATATAGCGAATCTGATGAGAATTCACCCCACGTATATATGGTTGATGGGTTTGAGATCAAAGCTTATAAACGCCCTCCAGTGGTAACCACCATAAGTATGAGAAAAAAGGATGATGATAATGATAATGATAATGATGATGATGATAATGATAATGATGATAATAATGATGATGATGGGATGGTGCAATCTTCAGATCCTCCTGCAACAACAAAGCATGGGAGGCATCGAGATGGGTGTCGGTGTGTAGTTTGTACACAGCATCCGAAGGGAAACCCACATCCTCAAAACTGTGAATGCAGGGGGTGTGCAATTTATCTCAAGCGGAAAGAGACCACACTGAGAAGATCAAAGAAAAAGAGCCCTAGTGCAGCTCCATCCACATCTAAGAGAGGCCCCCCAAAAGCAAGTAAGTTCTGATTTGTTCCTTGGTTTGGCTTTCTCATTGGAAACATGGATGCTTCTGTTTTTTGAAAGATCTCAGAAATAACTTTGTTTCCTCTTTTGGCTTTAATGGAGTTGCTGGATTTTGGATGAATGGATGTCTAGATTAGATCATGATATTAGACATCCTTATTAAATGAGAATTTTGTTTTCTCAATTGGTTTTAATGGTGTTATTGGAATTTGAATGAAACAGTGTCTAGATTATGATGTTGTTACACTTCATGATCAAATGAGAATTTTGTTTTGTCATCTGATTTTTAATGGAAAAGTTAGATTTTGGGTGAAACAGTGTCTAGATCACGATGTCTAGATTATGATCTTTTGACACTTCATGATCAAATGAGAATTTTGCTTTTTCATCCGATTTTTAGTGGAAAAATTGGATTTTGGATGAAACAGTGTCTTGATCATGATGTTACATCTTCTGAATCAAATAAAATTTTTGTTTCATCATTTGATTTTAATAGAGTTGTCTAAATGAATAACTGTTTAGATCATAATATTACACAGTCAAATCAAATGAGAATTTTGTTTTCCCATTTGGCTTTAGTTGAGCTGTTGGATTTTGGATGAACCAGTGTCTAGATCAGGATATTACAGGTTGTAGGCTTTTGGATGAACCCGTTTCTAGATTATGATCTTTTTACACTTCATGATCAAATAAGAATTTTGTTTTGTCGTCTGATTGTTAATGGAAAGGTTGGATTTTGGATAAAACAGTGTCTTGATCATTATATTACATCTTAAAATCAAATGAAAATTTTGTTTTATCATCTGATTTTAGCGGAGTTGTCTGAATAAATAACTGTTAGACCATGATATTACACCTACAAAATCAAATGAGAATTTCTTTTTCTCATTTGGCTTTAGTGGAGCTGTTGGATTTTGGAAGAACCAGTGTCCAGACCATGATACTACAGTTTTAAATTAAATGAGAACTTTGTTTTCTCATTAGACTGAAATGGACTGGTTGGATTTTGGATGAACCAGTGTCTGATAATACACTTCTAAATCAAATGAGAACTTTGCTTTCATTTGATTTTAATTGAATTGTTGGTTTATGAATGAATCAGTGTTTAGATCATGATATTACATTTCTCAATTAATTGAGAACTTTGTTTTCCCATTTCGTTTTAACGAGGCTGTTGAATTTGGGATGAACCAGCGTTTAGATCATCATATTACACATCCAAACCATATGAGAAAGTAAGTGTTCTGATCACCTAGAGTTGCTGGATTTTGATTTTAATTGATCTTTGAAGTCAGTTAATGGGGGATATGAATTTATGTACAGTCTTATAATCAGCATTTGTGCATACACACATATATCTTGCATGACTTTTTTAGTTTTAACAGTAATTATAGTTAAGTGAAACTATCTTTCACTGCGTTTTATGATAGAAAATCTGTGTAGCCCAAAATTGCCCAAAATCTGTGTAAATCTATCTCAGAATTAGGCTGGTTGAAGTAGTATTTTCATGATATGTGTTAATGGATTAAAAGGAGCTTTGTGCGATTATAGGAACGCAGTCTAAGGGGGCTCCATCCTTTATATTAAAATAAAAAATAGGTACATACTGCCAAAGCAGACTGCAGATTAATCACCTTGGGGTTTTGTAGGTTTTACGTATATTACAAATGTTAAATAAATATAAGATCGATATTATAAAGATTTTAATAATATCTGAAATAATAAGAAATAAAAGTTCAATTTATGTTTCTGAAGGATATCGTTTGCATGTATGTATCTTGTATTGAAGGATATCATTTGCATGTATCTATCTTGTATTCTATCAGTGGTATTTGATTCAGCCATAATTTGTTGTAGGATACATATTTCATCACAGTCTGATAATTCATCTTTTATTTTTAGAAAAAGAAAGGGAATTATGTGAATGGATATAAGTAGGTATAAATGAAACCTAGATTGATTCAACGATAGTTAGAAATAAAGTATTTAAATTCATGATCTTTAAGGACATTAAAAGCAAAAGAATTAAGGCACTTACTCTATTCTCGATGAAAAAGAATACAACCTAGCGTTTTATATATCCCTATTTTCTTATTGGCTATAAGCGTTTGCTCATGTATACAATTATGCACTGAACTATCATAGTTTAGTAGGATAAGACTTGCATTATGATTGTGGGAATGATCATGCACAATAGTCTTTATACATGTAGATGCTTAAGTATGATGCAATCCATAGTTATAGTAAATTAAATTGAATTCTCTGTCACAAAACCATTCATAGTGGATGCATTGCATCTGCTTCTTCCCTTTTCTTCTCAGACAAGGGAGGACTTCAATGCAATGAATGTGCTGAGAGTCCCATTCATGAAGAGTATTCTAATCTCTCTTTTTCTCAACAATGGAAGAAACCAAGGATATGGAGATTGGGGAAATCATGTTTGATAGTAATGATAGTTTGCCTGATGTAGTTATGATTGATGGGATTGAGTTTGAAGAATATAGAAAACGCCCTGTGTTTGAATTAGAAAGAGAGAGAATTGATAGATCAGCCATTGCAACAACAAAGATTAAAATGAGAAAGAAAGATGATCATAATGACAATGATGATGATAATGAAGGGATGGTGCAATCAGATCCTCTTGCAACAACAAAGCATGGAAGGCATCGAGATGGGTGTCAATGTGTGGTTTGTACGCAGCATCCCAAGGGAAACCCACATCCTCAAAATTGTAAATGTAGGGGGTGTACAATTTATCTTAAGCGTAAAGAGAGCACTTTGAGAAAAAGATCACAGAGGGAGATGTCTACTCCTGCATCCATATCCAAGAGAGGGTGCCCCATATGGCTGCCCTAAAAATAGGTATTGAAATTTCTATAATGAGAGGGTAGTTTTTTTGGAAATATATAAATATGTGGTGATTTGATTTATCTTTAACCAATTTAATTAGGTTTCTTAATGGTGAAACACTTCAGCAAAATAGTTTGGTAATTTTTGTTTGGGAATATACATATATGTGGTGACTTGTTTTATCTTTAAACTTTGTAATTAGATTTTTCAGTTATCAAATAGTTGTTTAGTAATTAGAAATTTTAAATGATTAAATAGCTTAGTAATTTTTATTTATACATATACAAATATTTGATTTATCTTTAAGCTTTCATTTAAATATTATTCTTAAAGATTTATTTTTATATTCTAATTCAATTTACAAATATCTTTGACTTGAGTTTCTAATATATTTTTAGTCTATATTATGTTTTATGAGAACATTGTAAACATACTACAATAATACATTTTTAGGATTAATGTTAGGTTTTGTTCAAGAAATTTTCTTCATCTTTTCTATGTTTTAAGGTTTAATAGATGTTGTAAATTGATATGTGTATGTGACACCAGGTGTGGGTGGTGATATGGTTTATAATGTAGGTTACCTTTATTGAAATTTGTGTTTTTGTTTCATATAAAATTTATTGGAGGGTTTAAAACATTCTCATGGTTTACAATAAAGATTACCTATGATGACCTTGTATTTTTGTTTCATCTAAAAATTGTTATAAAGTTTGATATATTCTACAATGTCATTGTTGTTTGATTTGTGTTAAATTTCATGATAATAACTCTCACATCTTTTATACTTCAACATTTCATTTCAAAATTATAATTGCACAAATTATCACCTTGTTTAATTTAAAAGAGAATATTAAAGTAATGAGCTTCTATTTAATTATATGTAATTAATTTTAATAAATTAAAAATAAAAATAAATGTGGACACTTAAAATTATCCCCTTGTCTAATAAAACTACCTAATTTTATCCTACCCTAACCCACTAATTAGATAATGTTGGGTTTTGGTCAATGCAAAAATAGATTTTCCCTTCATACATTGTCTTATTTATAATATTTATTGGTTCAATTCAGCTTTGGCTCAATTCTGTCCTCTTTGCCTCATAGAACTTAGCCCTCCCTCATTATAGAGTTGAATGCTAATAACTTTACTAAGAACCATGGTATTGTCTCCTCAATTTTAAATAACCTCATGTGAAGGAAAATGTTGCTTGTTCAACCCCTCCACAATAAACTAAAAACAAGGCCCTGGATGCCAATTCCATTATTTATCCTAAAAATAAAAATGTCTCCTTTAAGAACCCCCAAAAATTATTATTTTAGTTTATGAATTTGGGTCGACATGGTCCTTTTCCTCTAAAGGTTCCCCTATTATTCCTTCATCCACCAAAAACCCTCTTTTAAGTCCTCATTCATCTTCTCGAGCCTGACCTAGAACCTCCATAATGATATCCTTAAGTGATAGTTTACTCAGTAGCACACATCCAAGATTTTTATGTGTGGAGCCTAATTAGTATCCAAGTGGGATATGTTTGGTATTGTGTGGAGATAGGTCTCACAACTATCCTGACTTCGTCATCCTCATTTTCCCCCTAGATCAATTAATGAGAGAGTGGAGTGGGGGAAAAGCCCCTCTTATCATACGAGGGACTATCCCCCTAGTAGGGGCCTAAGGGAAGAGCCCATGGTAACGATACGAATAAATATCCCAACTGGGGGCATCATGCCCAACCAAATGATCAAGGGTAGTACCCTCAAAGAAAACATTGTCCATTATTTAATGAAGGATTTGGCTATTGTTTTGGCATGTAAAGTAACCTTTGTAAACTACCAAAGGGGCCTGATAAGTAAGTGGTTGTTTTATGAGAAGATTGTATGGATGCAGCCCACATTGGATCAACCATGTTATATTTGTGTGTTATTTTGACTTGTTATTTTTGCCTCTTGTATTCTGTATTATATTTCAAAATGTTTATTTATTTTGTTAGTATTAACCATAACAAAAGATCCATAAACTAGAAAGATTATCCTTGTCCAAGGTTGTCAAATGACTTAGGGATGAGACAAGTTGATGAGGACATTTGCTAGTTATTAAGATGAAAGATAGAAATGTTGATAAGTGGGCCATGCTAAGAAAGATACTAGCATGGTTGAGGACCAAAAGAAGATAGAACATGTGATTGGTAGTCTTTATCCACGTGATAACAAAACTTAAAACACATGCATGATATCAATTCTTACTACAAGGAGCCAATTAAGAATATGGCTGTTAATCTACATATCTTTTAATATGAGCTTAAAAAAGAAAGGTTAAGCACAAAAGAGTCAAGGGCGCTATTGGTTCTACTAGTTCCTCTCCTTGTTCAATTACGAAATGTAAGGAAAAAAGATATCCCTAGAACAACATCAATCCCACTTAGGAGGAGAATGTTAATAGAGCATTTCCCTTCGATGACAAGTTAGAATATTTTAAATAAGGAGTGGAAAACCATCAAGGGTCTCAAACACATGGGTGATAATTAGTTGGTGTCCCTAGTCCCCCCTATGTTTTTTGTTGTTTTCCACCTTAATAGTTGTTTTGTAAATGGTTTCATTCCCTCTCCCACATTATATAATCAAAAAGTTCATTTTTTAATACTTGATATGCATCTATACAATAAGAATATTAATAGATGAGGGAAAAGATGGTCATGACGTGATTGTAGAACTAAAATTAAATATTAAAAAGATCAATTGAAGAAAAATTCAATCCTCACATAAAGTTTTTGAATTTATTAAAAAAAATAGGTAACATGGGATCTTCAAACCCTCATGCCATTTGTGAAGGATTGACAATACCAATTGAATACCAACTAGCACCTAGTATGCGGGTCTTGATCTCTTTCAGAAACCTTGGCTATAACTAATAGATAGCCTGTTCCCATAGTCACGCTAACTCTAACTTAGGCCCCATGGGAAATCCAAATTTTGAAATATAAAATAACAAAAATAAAACACAATTTGTTTTGAAATTAGATATTCAAAATTGAAAATTAAATAGATTCAAAACTTATATGAAATTTTCCACCTTATCTTCTACAAAACCTCCATTGATGTAGCATCACCTAGACACCACCTATTTACTACCAATATTGGTAGTGCTACCTACGTGCCACTTAGCCACTACTACTCTATTATTTATTTTATTTATAAAATGGTTTTTCTAGGGAATAAGTTTCACATACAAAATAAACTTATATTTTATTTCCCCATAGTTGTTAGAAAGCTCTCCCTAATAACTTCATTGTGGCATAGGTTTGTTTTTTATTAATTTTCTATTTTTAATAGAATTTGATGCTTGAAGTTGACATTTCTATAGAATGGCTAGGTAATAAATTTCATATCAGAATTTATTATTATTATTAGAAATAGATGTAGAGAAGTTACAATACTCATTGAAGTTGATTTGTATGTTGGTCTTATACTCATTGATATTAATAGGATGACTCAAATATGGACTATCTATATCTATATGTATTTTCAGTGTTGTTGAAAATATAGCTAGGTAGTTGACCTTATTTGCCCTCCCTTTAATAGTGGCATGCTATATTAGGATGATGAGATGGGTGATTAAAGTTCTTAGATATATTTTAAGGGAACTTGTAGCATTTTGTTTTAAATTTCTTAGATAGATTTTTAAGGGGACTTGTAGCATATTTTTTTATCATAATATGGTGGATAACATTGTTAAACACTTTAGTGACAACTTTTAACAATGATGTTTTAGTGGTGGTGTATCTTCTTATCTTGGAGATATCATGGATTGTAATCTATCTCTAGAGCTACTTGTATTTAAATTGAGTTTGTATTGGCTTCATTGCTCTACCATACCATTTCTTTTCTTAAATTTTTAACTCATCTCTCCCTTGCAATTTTATTTATGAAGAAAAATTAGTTTAGAAAAATATAAAATTTGTAATTTATCTTTAACAGAATTATATTAAGAAGCTCAAAGCACTAAAAAATGAATAACAAGGGAAAAGATAATGATAATTCTCATGACTTTTGTGCCCCCTGGCTAAAATGGATGAAACCCTTCAGGGTCTAAAAGGGTGGCAGTAGTTGGTTTCTTTTTGTTGTTTTTGTTTTAGCTATCTGTTAGGGTGTTTTGGTGTTGATGGGTGCCTTTGCTCCCCCTCTTGTTTTCTAAAATTTACATATAATAATATTTTATAGTTAGAACCATTATTAAATTGAATTCACTAAATCTTATCTTTAAATTTTATGAAATATTTTTAATTTATCATTTATAATAAAATTATTTATTCTTAATCTCTATCAAATTTTAAAATGTTTTGACAATTTATTTATAAAAAATAAGATCAATATTTTCACATATTTTATCAAACAATGTGAATATATTAACTCATCTTTAAATAGAACTAGTAAAACAACTAAAATAAAAAAATGTTTAAAAATTATATTTGTAAAATCATATTAGGTCATTGTTTAAACACAACTTGTGATACCAATTAATATTGAAATCTTTTGTTATGTTATGTATCTAAACTCCTACTATACCAATGTTAAATCACAACCATGATACCCATAAAAACTGAAAATTATATATTTACACACACTAATTCATTAGAACAATGCTTTTGTAGATTTACCTAGGATGGTTTTAGCAGGTTTGAACCTCCGTGGGGACAAAAACAACACCACCACTTAAAATTATATTTGTTAAGTTATTATGGTATTAAAATTATTTTTAAATTATTATTAAATTTCTTAGCTAATATCAGATCACTATTTGGAAATAACCAATAACATCCATGAAAATTAAAAATTATTGAAGGATTACATATAAAGTCATATTAAACACAACAACTTTCTAAGCCTATATTTAATGAATAATATTTAAACACTATTAACAATACTCATTAACATGGAATTCTTTTATGTATACATACATATATACATATACACATACAAACACACAGTCACATACATATATATAAAGCTTTCTTTTCATGATATTTGAGTTTTCTTTTTATAATAGAAGTTTTTTAATAAGGATTCATTTGCTAAGTAAAATTTTTTTAAAAATAGTATATGTAAGTTCATATTAGATCAATGTTTTAGAAATTATATATGTATGTATATATAAGCTTTTCTTTTCAACATATCATAAGAAAAAAAAAATTACACAGTTAGATTCTGATAGCAATACCACAATCATACCACGTTTTTTTTTTCTTCCGACAATATTTTTTTCCCTGAAGATCTGAAAATCCACGAAAAATATCTGGAGAGCAATAAACGAAGAAAAGAATGAATGAAAATGGGAGAAAAAGATGTATGAATATATATTGTGGGGCAAGAGAGAGCAGCAGATGGAGAAGCAGCTGGCCACTTCCCTCTGGAGAGCTCACAAGCCTGTTCAATATTTGCGGCACGCTATATGAAAAGGGTAACTTCTGCAGGGCTTTTCATGCAAGTGAAGATGGCTGGAAAGACTGCATATTCTGCAATATACCCATTCATTCTGGCTGCATTGCTTCTGGATATTCTGTTCACAATGGAATGCTTCGATGCAGAAACTGTGCATCGAAGCACGATGATTGCGATGTGCAGCAAAGGAATACCTGTGACATGAGAGGCAGTTGAGGAAATAGATAGTGAGTCTGATCTTATAAACTCCCTCCAGTGGTAACTACCATAAAGTATGAGAAAGAAGGATAATGATAATGCTAATGATGATGATGACCGGGATGGTGCAATCTTCAGATCCTCCTGCAACAACAAAGCATGGGAGGCATCGAGATGGGTGTCGATGTGTGGTTTGTACGCAGCATCCCAAGGGAAACCCACATCCTCAAAATTGTGGTTTGTACAATTTATCTGAAGTGTAAAGGGGCCACTTTGAGAAAAAGATCAGAGAGGGAGAGCCCTACACCTGCATCCATATCCAAGAGAAGGTGCCCTAAAAACAGGTAATGGAATTTCTCTATGCTATGGGGGAGTTTATTTGGAAATATATAAATATGTGGTGATTTGATTTATCTTTAACCAATTTCATTAGGTTTCTCAATGGTGAAACAATTTAGCAAATAAAATTTGCAATAATAAAATAGTCTGGTAATTTTTGATTGGAAATATACAAATATGTGGTGACTTGTTTTATCTTTAAATTTTGTAATGAGATTTTTCAGTTATCAAATAGTTGTTTAGTAATTAGATTTTTTAAATGATTAAATAGTTTGATAATTTTTATTTGGATATATACAAATATTTGATTTATCTTTAACCTTTCATTTAAATATTATTCTTAGATATTTGTTTTTATATTCTAATTCAATTTCTGAATCTCTTTGATTTAAGTGTCTTTGTTTCTAATATACTTTCACTCTATATTATGTTTTATGAGAAGATTGTAAACATACTAGGACAATATATTTCTAGGATTAAAGTTAGGTTTTGTTCAAGAAATTTTCATCATCTTTTCTATGTTTTAAGGTTTAATAGATGTTGTAAATTGATATGTCTATGTGACAACAGGTGTGGGTGGTGATATGGTTTATAATGTAGGTTATCTTTAATGAAATTTGTGTTTTTGTTTCATGTAAATTTATTAGAGGGTGTAAAACATTCTCATGGTTTACAATAAAGATAACCTATGATGACCTTGTATTTTTGTTCCATCTAAAAATTATTAGAAGGTTTGAAATATTCTACAATGTCATTTAGTTTGATTTGTGTTAAATTTCATGATAATAACTCTCACATTTTTAATACTTAAACATTTCATTTCAAAATTATAATAAATATATCCTCCAAGACTTCTTTAGGTTATAGTGACATAGAGGGTTAGATAATGTTGGGTTTTGGTCAATGTAAAAATAGATTTTCTCCTCATACATCATGTCATTTATAATATTTATTGGTTCAATTCAGCTTTGGCTCAAGTCTGTCTTCTTTCCCTCATAGAACATATCCCTCCCTCATTGTAGAATTGAACCCTAATAACTCTACCAAGAAGCTTGGTATTTTCTCCTAAATTTTAAATAACCTCATGTGAAGGAAAATGTTGCTTGTTCAACTCCTCCTCATTCTACTAAAAACAAGGCCCTAGATGCCAATTCCATTATTTATCCTAAAAATAAAAAATGTCTCCTTTAAGAACTCCCAAAAATTATTATGTTAGATTATGACTTTGGGTCTACATGATCCTTGTCCTCTAAAGGTTCCCCTATTATTCCTTCATTCACCCGCAAATCCCCTTTAAGTCCTCATTCATCTTCTTTAGCTTGACCTACAACCTCCGTAATGATATCCTTAAGTGATAGTTTACTCAATTGCACACATCCAAGATTTTTTTTATGTGGATCTTGATTAGTTTCCAAGTGGGATATAATTAGTACTGTGGAGATAGGTCTCACAATTTTCTTGACTTTGTCAGTCTCATTTTACCCCCAAATCAGTTAATGAGAGAGTGCAGTGGGGGAAAAGCCCACTCTTATGAGGTACGAAGGGCTATGCCCCTAGTAGGGGCCTAAGGGCAGAGCCCATGGTAACAATACAAATCAATACCCCAACTGGGGGCGTCATGCCCAACCAAACACTTAAGGGTAGAGCCCTCAATGGAAACATTATCCATTATTTAATAAAGGATTTGGCTATTGTTTTGGCATGTAAAGTAACCTTTGTAAAATACCAAAGGGGCCTAATAAATAAGTGGTAGTGTGATGTGAAATATCATTAGATTATAATTTTCTCTTTGTTGGATAATAAAATAAAATGGATGATGTTTCTGTATGGATGCATCCCACATTGGGTTGACCATGTTAAATTTTTGTGTTATTGTGAATTGTTATATTTGCCTCTTTTATTATGTATTATATTTCATAATGTTTATTTGTTTTGTTAGTATTAACCATAGCAAAAGATCCATAAACTAGAAAGATTATCCTTGTCCAAGGTTGTCAAATGACTTAGGGATGAGACAAGTTGATGAGCACATTTGAGAGTCTATGAAGATGATAGATAGAAATATTGATAAGTAGGCCATTTTAAGAAGCTACTAGCATGGTTGAGGACCAAAATAAGATAGAATAGGTGATTGGTAGTCTTTATGCGAGTGAGAACAAAACTTAAAACACATGCACGATATCAATGCTTACTACAAGGATACAATTAAGAATACAGTTGTTAATCTACATATCTTTCAATATGAGATTAAAAAGAAAGGTTAAGCATAAACGAGTCAAGGTGCTATTGCTTCTACTGGTTCCTCTCCTTGTTCAAGTAAGCTATGTAAGGACAAAGGAAATCCCCAGATCAATATCAATCCCACTTAGGAGGAGAATGTTAATAGAGCATTTCCCTTTGATGACATGTTAGAAGATTTTAAACAAGGAGAGACAAAATATCAAGAGTCTCAAACTCATGGGTGATAATTAGTTGGTGTCCCTAGGCCCCCTATGCTTTTGTTGTTTTCCACCTTAATAGTTGTTTTATAAATGGTTTCAGTCCCTCTCCCACATTATATAATCAAAAAGTTCATTTTTAATACTTGATATATATCTATACAATAAGAATATTAATAGATGAGGGAAAAGATGGTCATGATGTGATTTTAGAACAAAAATAAAAAATAAAAGAGATCAATTGAAGAAAAATTCAAGCCTTGTGTAAATTTTTTTAATTTATTTAAAAAAAAATAGGTAACATGGGGTCTTCAAACCCTTAGGCCATATGTGACGGATTGAAAATACCAATTGAATACCAACTAGCACCTAGTATGTGGGTCTTGATCTCTTTCGGAAACCTTGTCTATAACTAATAGATAGTTTGTTCACATAGTCATGCTAACTCTAACTTAGGGCCCATGGGAAATCCTAAATTTGAAATATTAAATAGCAAAAATAAAACACAAATTGTTTTGAAGTTAGAGATTCAAAATTCAAAATTAAATAGATTAAAAAATTATATGAAATTTTCCACCTTATCTTCTACCAAACCTCCATTGATGTAGCATTTCCACTTAGACACCACCTATTTTTTAATACTTGATATGCATCTATACAATAAGAATATTAATAGATGAGGGGAAAGATAGTCATGACATGATTGTAGAACTAAAATTAAAAATTAAAAGATCAATTCAAGAATAATTCAAGGGTCACATCAAATTTTTAAATTTATAAAATTTTAAAAAAATTAGGTAACATTGGGTCTTCAAACCCTCATGTCATATGTGAAGGGTTGACAATACCAATTGAATACCAACTACAACCTAGTATGTGGGTCTTGATCTCTTTCAAAAGCCTTGGCTATAACTAATAGATAGTTTGTTCCCATAGTCATGCTAACTCTAACCTCGCCACCACCTATTTACTACCAATATTAGTAGTGCTTCTATAGAATGCTTAGGTAATAAATTTCATATAGGAAATTAATTTTTTTATTGGAAATAGATGTAAAGAAGTTATAGTACTCATTGAAGCTGATTTGTATGTGGTCACATACTCATTGATTGTAATAAGATGTCTCAAATATGGACTATCTATATCTGTATGTATTTTTAGTGTTGTTGAAAATATAGCTAGGTAGTTGACCTTATTTTCACTCCTTTTTATAGTGGCATGCTATATTAGGATGATGAGATGGGTGATTAAAGTTCTTAGATAGATTTTGAAGGGGACTTGTAGCATATTCTTTTAAAGTTCTTAGATAGATTTTTAAGGGGACTTGTAGCATATTGTTTTACCCTAATACCATGGATAGCATTGTTACACATTTTAGTGACAAATTTTAACAATGGTGGTTTAGTGGTGGTGTATTTTCTTATCTTGGAGATATCATGGATTCTAATCTATCTCTAGAGATACTGGCCTATTTAAATTGAGTGTGTATGGGCCATCTTCATTTCTCTACCATACCATTTCTTTTCTTAAATTTTTAACTCATCCCTCCCTTTCAATTTTATTTATGAAGAAAAAGTAGTTTAGAAAATATAACAGTTATAATTTATCTTTAAAAAATTATATTAAAATAATAATGTATTTATTTTAATGATATATTATTCATTTATTTTATCACATCTATATAGATAATATATATTAGAAATTTTAAAAATAGCTTAGTAAGAGACATACAAGAATGGATACATTTTATAATTTGATTTCAATAAAACTTATTAAAATTTCAATAATTTGTTTCAAAAACAAATAATAATATTATATAAATCATTGCATTAGTTTATCTAAAATTTATTTAAAATAATATTTTATACGTAGATCCATTACTAGCCGAGAGGCGTTAGCCAAGAGGATCTTCAGTTGAGTGAGGGGACCTCCCGTCTATGAAGTTTCAGTTATGTGTGAAACTCTTTGATGTAGCCCAAAACCCTTAAGAGAAAATACTCAGAAAATACACAATAGAAATGTTATAGAATTCAAATTCTTCATTAACTTCTCCAACTTACTCTGCCTCTACAATAAAATAAAACTCCTACTTAATACAATTCCAAATTACCATATTTGGCAGATTTTTGGGAAAAATAGATTTTTCCATTTTTGGTAATTTTCAAAACTCATCCTATGAATCCCGATTTTTCCCAAGAAAAGCTCCCAACTAAGGCAAGTCAAATTTCCAACTAACCCACGAAATCAGAAACATGATTTCAGATTTATTACAAAAAATAAAACTCAAAACTGGAAAGAAATAGAAAAAGCCAATTTTGGAGGTCAAGATGAAATTTTAGGTTCCTGAAAAAGGTCAAAACGGCCACCAATAGAGCTGGCTGATTTAGAATTTCCATTAACTCTACTTCACGAATCTGCCTGTAAAATTTCAGCCAAAACCCACATTCGAGTCAAAAGTTATGACCCTCTGAAGCTCCTACATCATTCTCCCCTGCTTGAAAAGAAAACAACTCCTCCAAGTTCTGGCTCTCAAACTACTTCCATTTAGGCTCATCTAGCTTCTTCAAATCCCATTTTGTAATCCAGGTGCTATCTGTTGGTGCCAATCCTTCCCATTGCACAAGATATTTGTGGTAGTCACCTTGACGAGTTTGAATTGTGCTCTTGTCTAGAACCTATGCGACCTTTTCCTTTTTCTTGATTGGGACAGTGTGTGTCCAATCAACCTCATCCTCATTTTCAAAAGAGGCATCATCACCATGGAAAGTATATAAATCAGAGATGTTAAAGACAGGAGAAATATCAAAAACCACTAGGAAGCTCTACCTCATAAGCATTATCATTAATCTTCTTCAGAATCTTGCAGGGACCAATTTTCTTATATTTCAGTTTGTGATAAGTCCTGGTAGGAAACCTCTCCTTACATAGATAAACCATCACTAGATCACCTGCACTAAAAACCTGATACCTTCTCGTAGCATCTATAGAAGCTTTATACCGCTCATTGTTGTCTTGTAACTTCTGTCTTACATCTGCCTGCACAACTGGAAGAGTTGTTCTAAAAAGGCTTCTCCATCATCACTAACTCTGTCACCCAATGGAAGTTGCACCAATTCGAGAACACCCTGAGGATTTCGACCATAAACAACTTGAAATGGTGACTTACCAGTTGACCTATTCATAGAGTTGTTATAAGCAAATTCTGCCTGGGGTAATGCCAAATCCCATTGCTTGGGCCTCCCTCCAACAATACATCGCAACAAATTACCCAAACTTTGATTGACCACTATTTTTTGGATGATAAGCACTACTAAACTATAACTTTATCCCCATCTTCTTCCATAAGGTCCTCCAGAAATGACTCAAGAACTTAGTGTCCCGATCAGAGGTAATTGTTTTTGGAACCCCATGCAATCTCACTATTTCATAAAAGAATAACTCGGTCACCCTAGTGGCATCACTAGTTTTCTTACAAGCAATGAAATGAGCCATTTTTGAGAATCTATCCACAACTACAAAGATAGAGTCATTACCTCACTGTGTATGTGGCAGTCCCAATACAAAATCCATACTCAAGTTTGTCCATGGTCCTATTGGTACTGACAATGGCATGTACAAACCAATGTTCTAGGAGTGCCCTTTGGCTACTTCACAAAATTGACACCTTTCCACAAACCTAGTGATATCTCTCTTCATCTTTGGCTAGTGGTACTTATCTTCTACCAAGGCTATTGTTTTATCCTTCCCAAAATGCCCAGCCATACCACTGCTATGAAATTCTCTAATAATATTTTCCCTCATTGAGCCTACAGGAACACACAATTGTTTTCCCTTGAATAACTAACCATCTTGCATAAGATACTCACCTTGAATAGTGTCTGTGTGCCCAGGTACTGGATTCTTCAACTGATCAACAACTTCTGAAAAGTCACTATCAGATTCACACAAGTCCTTGATTGCATCAAATCCAACTGCTTCTGTTTCTATGGTGGTAAGAAGCACACCACACCTGCTTAAGGCATCTGCAACTTGATTTTGTTTCCCTGATTTATGCTTCAAAAAAAAAGTAAACCCTTGGAGGAAAGAGACCCATTTTGCGTGTCTAGTGTTCAATTTATTTTGTGTGTTCAGATATTTTAGAGCAATATGGTTTGTAAACAACACAAATTCTTTGGGTACCAAATAATGCTTCAAATGTCTCAGATCTTGCACAATTGCATGGAACTCTATATCATATGTAGAATATTTCATTCGCACATCATTCATTTTTTCACTAAAAAGGGCAATGGGCTTACCTTCTTGGTTGAGTACAACACCAATGCCCACATGTGAGGCATCACAGTCCACTTCAAACACTTTATCAAAATCTTGTAAGACCAATATAGGAGCTTCAATGACCCTCTTCTTTAGATACTGGAAACTCTCTTCAGCCTCTTTGGTCCATTAAAACTCTTGAACCTTAGTACAATCTGTCATAGGTGCTACAATGATGCTAAAATTACGAATGAAATTTCTATAGAAAGTGGCCAAGCCATGAAAACTTCTCACCTCAGTGATACTACGTGGATTACGCCATTCAAGAATGGCTCAAACTTTCTCTAGATCCATGCTGATACCATCTGCAAAAATGAAAAATCCTAGAAAAACAAGGCTTGCTTGCATGAACCTACACTTCTTCAAATTATCATAGAGTTTCTCTCTTCTTAACACCCCCAATATGATCCTCAAGTGTTGCAGATGTTCTTCCCTTCCCTTACTAAAAATCAGTATATCATCAAAATAAACTACTACAAACTTGCCAATGTAGGGATGCAACACAATATTCATGAGTGTCATAAAAGTGCTAGGTGCATTTGATAAACCAAAAGGCATAACCTTCCATTCATACAAACCATCCCTAATTTTGAAAGCATTTTTCCATTCATCTCCTTCTCGGATATGGATTTGGTGGTACCCACTTCGCAGATCAATCTTAGTGAAATGTGTTGCTCCAGCAAGAACATCCATCATATCATCCAAACAAGGGATAGGAAAATGATACCTGATAGTTATCCTATTGATTGCTCAAATTTCCATGCACATCCTCCATGTTCCATCCTTCTTTGGGGTTGGTAATGTTGGTACAGCAAAAGGGCTCATGCTTTCCTGCACTAACCCTTTATGTATGAGTTCAGTTAACTGTTTGTTTAGTTCTGCATGTTGTGTCGGACTCATTCTATAAGCTGCTTGATTGGGAAGACTTGATCTTGGAATAAGATCAATATGATGTTGGATATCTTGTTTTGGGGGCAGCCCATCAGGTAGTTCCTCTGGAATGACATCTGAATACTCTTCCAACACCGTGGCTACTTCTGGTGGTATTTTCAAGTCCTCCTCTTTCCCTCTTTGTACTACCGATGTGTAACAACACCTTGTTACTTTCATCTCCTTGACAAGTTCCTTTTCAGATAGCATGCTTTCAGCTTTTCCTTCATTCTTGAGAGGTAATAGGATTACCTTAGATCCATCCTTCCAGAAAGTGTAAGTATTCTTCTCTCCATTATGAATAAGCTTTCTATCATATTGCTAGGGGCAACTAATAGGACATGGCATGCATCCATTGGAATCACATCACACCATAACTCATCCTTGTAGACCTTTCCTATGGAAAATTTAACAAGGCACCTCTTATCTACTGTAACTTCATTTCCCTTTTTGAACCATGCTACCTGATAGGGACGAGGGTGCTTTTCACACTGGAGATTTAGTTTCTCTACCATTGCTTTAGAAACCATGTTCTCACAACTTCCTCCATCAACAATTACTTGACATACCTTTCCACCTGAGGTACACCTTGTTGGGAATATGCTAGTTCTGAGCCATGAATCATCAGCGCCTTTCTCCTCTATATCTTCCTTTACTGGCATAATAATTGTCCTCCTCATCATGAGACTTTCTCCGATATCTGGAGACACTTCTTGCTCTGATCCTTTATTGTCAACCTAGGCTAGGTTCACTCTCGATGGCCCTCCTTGGTTTCCATCTTGCATGTTAAAATTGGAACACTCGAAGGCCCTTGTCCTTCTTCTCCACATCTGAAACAAGTGAATGGTCTTCTCTGGCCTTCCCACCCTCTTCCATTGTCATAGCCTCTACCATGTTGAAACCCCCTTCCTCTTTGTTGATTCCATAGTTTCGAATGAGTTTCTTCTTGTTTCTCACTCCCTTGACTGGAACTTGAGCCTCCTTGAAATGCTGTTGATGTACCTCTTCATCCTCCTCTATTCCTTTGATTGTACTGCCTAGTTTGTTTTTCTTCAGCCTTTAGAGCCAACTGATAGGCATCCTCCATAGAGTTGATCCGATGCATGCTTAGTTCATCCTGAATAGTGCATTTCAAACCATTTAAATACCTTGCAGCCATCTGTTCATTACTTTCTTAATGTTCTATACGGATGGACAACTTGTAAAATTCATCTGTATAATCTTGCACAGAAGACAAATTTTGTTTCAAATTCTAAAACCTTCAGAAGAGTGTTTGAGAATAATCCACCAATAAGAATTTTTCTCTCAGCTTTTTCTCCATTTTGCTCCATTTCTTGATTTTATCCTTCCCTTTCTTTGTTCTTTCATTTTGGAGATGATCCCACCAAATCATCGCATGTCCCTTTAACTTGGTGCATGCAAACCTCATCTTCTTTTCTTCTGTCATAGACTTCCATTCAAAAAACTTCCCCATCTTGTTTAACCAATCTATCACTTCCTCTGGCTTAAGACAACCTGAATAGTCTGAAACATCAACCTTGAATTCTTCATTTTCCCCCTCCAAGACTCTGAGAAACCTCTCTTCTAAACTCACTGCTTCTTCTCGTCCTTCTTCTATTCCTTCAGCTCCTTGGTTCGCCTCTCCATCAGATTCATCTTCTTCTCTTTGTAATCCATGGTTTTCCAATCAGTTCATGAGTTCTGCTACTTGTCTTTGGAAGCTTATCATATCTCTCTGTGTTTGGGTGAGACCTCTACTTCTTCGTCTTCCTCTTCTAGCCATCATCCCGCTTTGATACCAAATGATGTAGCCCAAAACCCTTAAGAGAAAATACTCAAAAAATACACAACAAAAATATTATAGAATTTGAATTCTTCATTAACTTCTCCAACTTACTCTGCCTCTACAATGAAATAAAACTCCTACTTAATACAATTCTGAAATTACCATATTTGGCAGATTTTTGGGAAAAATAGATTTTTCCATTTTTTGGTAATTTTCAAAACTCATCCTATGAATCCTGAATTTTCCCAAGAAAAGATCCCAACTAAGGCAATTCGAATTGCTAACTAACCCACAAAATCAGAAACATGATTTCGGATTTATTACAAAAAACAAAACTCAAAAAATTGGAAAGAAATAGAAAAAAGCCAAATTTGGAGGTCAAGATGAAATTTTAGGTTCCAAAAAAAAAGGTTGAAATAGCCACCAATAGAGCTGGCTGAGTTGGAATTGCAATTAACTCTACTTCACGAATCTTCCTGTAAAATTTAAGCCAAAACCCACATCCAAATCAAAAGTTATGACCCTCTGGAGCTCCTACATCACTCTTTCATAACATCTTCGTGAAATATGGATTTTCCTTTAATCTCAATGGTCTAATCTTAATTAATAACTATTATTTTTGTTTACATTAATAATTATTATTATAATATAAATGTGGATTTTAGTTTATTAGCCATGAACACTGAGAAGATGGTAGTTATAATGTCGATATCCCTGCCACACATCGCTTCATGCCACGTGAATTTTGGATCTTCTTGAATGATCTTCGAGACACCTCTAGGATTCATTCGATAACTGATTCAGGATATCTTTTGACAAATTAAAATTTGATCAAATAATTTATTGTCTCAATTGCCAGAAAATTTGTTGTTCCAAAATAAACTGTTTGAGATCCATGGTTTAGGTACATGCAAAATGGAATCGACTTCTTTTGTACAACATTCGCAGAAACATTGAGTTAGAAGTCTATAGTATAAAGAGAGAGGCAAACATTGGTGATGTCAAGAGGAGGGTTTACCCCATTAGCATCCTCAAAATCGCAACTGGATAGAAACGCTATCCTCCTCGAAACTTATGCATCTCTTCAATTTGTTGCGCTACTGTCCACAAAATACCGATCCTCCTTTCATACCCAATATGCATATTAATACAAATATTTGTGTAGGATGATTTCAAGCGTACTCTTTTCACATTGTGTAAATATTTGTGTGCTCTCTTTGTAGTTAAATTTTAAGAGAGGTGTGACTATTGCCAAGCAGGGTGGTCTTCGTGCATTGTGAACAAGGCTTCTTTGTTTCATCGATGATAGATTGGTGTTTCAATCTTTAATCCCTTCTAAGAGGCATGATATCAGTTTTTTGCCACTGTGCATTTGAATTTATATTGAGATGGTTTGACTATCTCTATGTATTTGTCCTTCTACTCCACAACACCGATCCATTGCGTAGCTTCAAGTCATTCACATGCCTTGCATGCATATTTCGCTCAAGGCATTTTGAAAATCTTGTTCATTAGAGGGTCTCTGAAGCATTGAATTCATGCACACCCACAATTATTGTTGATTATAGACATGCCTACAAAATGTGGATGCACAGCTGCATCCTATGATAGAGCTGAGTGTCCATGTATTATCCATACTTGGGGTGTCTAATGCACTATTGTTGGATTTTCATAATAAAATCTGATTGCTTGAGCATCTTTATTTGACTTTCCAGAAGTTGAAAATCTCCTCTGTTTTAATTGCTCAAAGAATATCATATTTTGTGTGGACTTTTTTTAGATAAGTTCAAATAAGATTTTGGGGAAATCTGATTTCTTCTTTAGACTTCTGATATTTTCTTTGGACAACAATTACCTTATAAAGTAAAGAATATCTTTATTCTTCAACAGACTTGTAAGAAATTAATTTGCAGCAGCAACAAATTAGTTTAATTTAAAAATGCTCTGTTTTATCAGAGACTTGGTTTTACAATAGCAGTTGTAATTTTATTGTCTTGTTGAGCAGTGATTGCTCCAGACATTTTGTAAGAGCTTTGAGAAGCTCAAAGTATTTTGTATGTAGCCCCAGTAGTTGTAAGTTTACTTGAATTGTAGAAGTTAATTTTCAGATTAATAGAAGCAAGAGAAGCTTGCATATTCTCCAATTCTGTTCATGTTTATTCTCTGCCCTGTTTTGGCAATTTTAATTAATTGCTGAATACAGAGCATTTTGTGTGTGAGTAATTTCCAGAATATAGAGTGATTCTATATTCTATACATGGTATCAGAGCTGATTGGCCCTTAATCCTTGTGAGTTTGGGCATTTGATTTTTTTGGGTATTTATTTATCTTGCACAGGAGACATGGCTGGAGATGTAGGAAAGAGCTGGTAGTAGCCATTGTCCTTTAACGGACAAAATTATGATGTTTTGGAAAAGAAGATGAAGACCGTAATGGTTGCAAATGATTTGTGGGAGCTTGTGGTCAATAGATTTGTAGATATAACAGACCCAACTCTATTTTATGCCCTCACAAATAATCAAAAGACTCAGTTGAAGGAGTCAAGGAGGAAAGATGCAAAAGCTTTGAGCTTGATTGAAACTACCTTGACAGAGGCAATCTTTCCCAGAATAGCAGTAGCTAATTATTCCAAAGAAGCTTGGGATATCCTTCAGACAAGTTTTAAAGGGACTGAAAAAGTTCATGTGGTGAAGCTTCAAATGCTTCAAAGGGAATTTGATACTTTTCTCATGAAGGACAATGAGTCCATTTCAGATTTTAGCTCAAGACTCTCTGGTTTGATAAACCAGTTGAGAACCAATGGAGAAACCATGGAGGAGCAAAGAATAGTAGAGAAAATTTTGAGAAGTATTCCCTTAAAATTTGATACTCTAGTTATTATCATTGAAGAGGCAAAGGATCTCTCAACATTGACTGCTTATGAGTTGATGGGTTCTTTCCAAACCCATGAGCATCAAATTAATCGATCAACAAATTCTTCTCAAGAGCAAGCTTTCAGAGCTCAATCCAATGCAAGAGGCAGGGGGAGAGGAAGAAACAACTCTGAAAGAGGCTCAAGAGGAAGAGGTCGTGGCAACTCTAGACAAAAAAATGCTGGAGGAGAAAGCTCAGAACGAGCAGCCACAAATGAGGGAGCTAGCAGCTCTCAGAATAATTCTAGAGGAGGCAAGAAGAATAGCAACTCGAACAAGAGCAATGTTGAGTGCTATTACTGTCATAAATTTGGGCATTATGCAAGTGATTTCTGGAAAAAGCAAGGTGATCAGTCAAAGCAGAGTGCTAATGTTGTTGATGTGAAAGTGGGTAATGAAATTAATCCCACAACCTTCATCATGTGCAATATTGGTGAAGAAGGCAGCCCTAAAGTTTGGTATTTGGACAGCGGTTGCAACAACCACATGAGTGGTAATGAAAGTCTTTTTTCTTTCATTAATAAATCAATAAAATCAGAAATTAGAATGGGGAACAATGGAATTGTTCCAGTTGTGGGAAAAGGATCTATTATGATCCACACCAAGCAAGGTGAGAAACAAGAAATTAAGAATGTTTACTTTTCCCTAGGGATAAAGCACAATTTGATTAGTGTTGGACAGCTCATTCAAAATGGATATAAAGTGCTGTTGGAGAATGACCAATGTGTCATTTATGATAAGAATGGGAGTAAGAAAATAATTGCAGCAGTCCAAATGACAAAAAATTGAACATTTCCATTGAAGATAGAAATGTGTTTCTCTTCAATATCAGTAGCTGCATCTCCCAAGAAAGCATGTACAGCAACACAACAATCAGCCTTCAAGAGCGTGATTGAAGACCCCTCCAAACTATGGCATTTAAGGTATGGACATCTTGGCTTTGCTGATTTAAGTTTATTGTCCAAGAAAAGAATGGTAGATGATTTTCCATGTATTAAAGAGTTCAGTAGCAAGTGTGAGGCTTGCATTTTGGGTAAGCAACATAGGCTTCCTTTTAATTCTGGAAACTCTAGAAGGGCAAGAGCACCATTAGAATTGGTGCATACTGATTTAGTTGGCCCCATGCAAATTAATTCCATTAGGGGGAGTACTTATTTTATGACCTTCATAGATGATTTCAGTTGTAGAACAGGGGTGTATTTTATGCAAAATAAATCTGAAGCTTTTGATAAGTTTTTAGAATTTAAAGCCCAAGCTGAAAAAGAAAGTCGACACAATTTGAAATTCCTAAGGCCAGATAGAGGGGGGGAATATACCTCCAATATTTTTGTAAAATTTTTCAAGCAGAATGGCATAAAGAAGGAGCTAACAGCCAATTATACTCTACAGCAAAATGGAGTGGCTGAAAGAAAGAATAGGACCATTGTTGAGATGGGAAGAAGTATGATGAAAGCAAAAGGACTCCCAATTGAATATTGGGGAGAGGTTGTAGCAACAAATATTTATTTAATAAATAGAAGTCCTACGATGGTAGTCCGTGACAAGATTCCATTGGAAGCATGGGCAAAGCATAGATGGACGGTTGAACACTTGAGAGTGTTTGGGTGTGTAGCATATGCACACGTGCCAAAGGAGCAAAGGCAAAAGTTGGATGAAAAGGGTGTGAAGTGTATCTTTGTAGGATACAGTCTTGATTCAAAGGCATATAGATTGTATAACCCGGTCACCAAAAAGATCATCATTTCAAGAGACATGGAGTTCATTGAGAATGAGTCATGGGATGGCTCGGTGGACACATCATCAAGCACTTCAAGTAAAGTGCCTATTATTTCTGAAGATGATGATGTTAATGAACACCAAGATGATATAACAGCAGATATAGAAAGCTCTAGAAGGCAGCAAATTGGCCTAGCAGAGACTAGTAGCAGCAATACAGAGAGTAGTGATCCCACTCTTGCCTCCCTAGTGCCACGAAATACCAAGAGTCTAAGGGAGATTTACCAAGATGAAAGGTATGAAAATGAATTTAATGAAAATATCAATTTTGCATTATTTTCTCATAGTGATCCAATTTATTTTGAGGATGCTGAAAAAGAAGAAAAAT
>MU223609.1:817136-833557 GCA_018584345.1 Thuja plicata
TATATATATATATATAACAATAGTTTTAAACCAATGCTAATAAGAAATGAAATGATTCTAGAAAACATTATATAGGAGTTCCACGAGTTACCCAAGAATAGTTTATATTTTTTTTTGAATTTGAAATTTTATCGCATGCGCTAAAATTATTGACTAAACTATCTACATTGCACCCTATCTCATCATATTCCTTCATTTCTTCATTCCAATATCAACTATATACATCGATCAAATATATTGTTAAATCCATAAATGAATCAATGATTACTTTTTCATTTACTCTAGATCTTCATGGTTGGGTGATTAAGATGAATAACAATAGTTTGAAACCTATGCTCATATGAAATAGGTCTTTATGTGTGTAACATATGACTTTTACCATAAGAAATGTTATGAAACTTGATATATATTTCCATGAGAGAAACATTACCATATTAGATAATATTGAAATAGGTCATCACAATATTGAACACTAAATAGGAAAAACTCATTAGAGTATACTTGGAATATGGGTTCATCATATATTGGTTTACTTAGAGTAATTGTCTCAAAAAATCTCATGCTAAGAAACTAATTTCAAGCAAAATCCATTATATTTCTCAAGCATATATCCTCACATCTATATAGCATAAACATATACTAGCGCTTGCACCAAAAGGAGGTGCAAGGGTTATGCCGATAGGAAGTCATATATATGTTAATATATTAGAGAGAAAATTTTGATATGTTCATAGAAGTCACATTAGTTTAATTTATAATATTATATACATATAAATAGAATTTTTTATACAATTTTAAAATACATAAACAATTGTTTAAATAAATCTATTGACCATGAAACAAAAAAAAATTGCGTACTTGTAAAAAGAGGTTTTTGCAACTTATGGAAGTAATACTACATTAACTTATTGTTCTAAGTATTTGTTTTGATTTGTGGAATACTTCTATAGATATTTTGTATGTCAATGTCTATTTATCTTACCTTTGACTCTTCTTCTATAATTTTCTAAACTTATTTGTTTCTCTTTTATTAATCTTTCCCTAACAAGGAGTAGTTATCTTGAAGGTACAAACCAATCCCTCATTGGTTTTGCATTCAAATTTTAACCATAATGGTCAAATCTTGATTAAACCTTACTTTTAATAGTCTATGTATTTATTTGAAATCGAGATCACAAAAATATACCACACACATAGCTATGTAAGAAGAAACCCTAAAACAATAAAACAATTTTCTAAAAATTTATATTCAAAGAAACTAAGAAGATAAAGAGTAGAATAAAATGGCTTAGACACTTTATGCCACCCAAGTCTCCTCCAATACATGTAGCTTGCAAGGACTACATTTTTAGTGTGTAGAATCTTTTTTGTTTTTACATCAAGATTTTTTGACATCCCCTCTCGATAAAACTCATCGCGTTGTTTAGATGACAAGAATTAAGCTATTTTGCAAGGGCTTTTCATAGAAGAATGAGGTGGAAAATTTAAAAAAAAAATCATTGGTATTAGAGGCATATAGTAGCTAGAAAATGGTTATTGTCATTTTTTTAATGCACCACCACCATCTCCCTACAATCATTAATTTATAATATTTAACATTGAATGCATGTGGTTTGTTCCACTCTCCTCTGGAAAAATGGTTAAAATTATGATTTCTTTTGAGAAATATTCAAGGTTTTTTTAAAAAATTAACAATGATTTTATGATATTCCTTTTAAATAATTGTAATTCCTCTAAATAATTATATTTCATGTTGATTTTTTCTTTAGTTTTGGCTCTATGCCAAGTTTGGTTCATGACTTTATAGAGTTCATCCTTAGAATATTACGTATAAGTAAAGAACACATAAGTACACTATCTTATAAAACTTAGCCACATGACTAAGTGTGTGCGCGTGTGTGTGTGTGTGATTCCATCATGACAAGTCCTCTTATCAAACTAACTTAATTAGTCCTTAATCATACTTCAAAAAGCATTAACATAATCCAATTATATTTCCTAAACATTTGGAATTAATAATTAATACACAATAATTTAATAATTAAGCTAGGCATTTGAACAAGATGTTATATTGGATATATCAATGTGAACAATTTTTTTTGAAAATGAATAGGTTCTTACCTTCCTATTATACTTCAAAAACATCCTAAAATTTGTAATCATATATTACGATTTCCAAATTATAATCATAACAATAAACAACTATCTATCAACTTCTAAAATAGCTAAATACTTCCATTCCTTTTAATTTCTAATTCCCTAATATATTTCTATAGAATCTACCACAAGTTAAAATAAAATAATTTAAATCATGTTACCTACCTTATTCATAAAACTTAATTTCATCCTCAACTTTTCTTTGGTTTCTTAACGAATTATATTAAATTTTAATTTTAAATAATCTAAGCATAATTTATGTTTATTATTATTATTATTATTATTATTATTATTATTATACTCAAATTTATTATGAATGGACTCTAGGGGTTTTATCATTTGTATTTAATTAATAAAGAAATTTATAAAGCCAAATGTTAAATATTCAATATTGTTTGTATTATATTCAATTGTTCTAAATAGACAATGGACATACATTAGAAGTAGTTGGATATAAGATATTCTTTTAAAAGAAGTATCATCTATAATTAGAATAATCAACATAATTTTAATTTTAGTATTCTTAATTATTATCTTAATATTTTTTTATTTAAATCTATAATATATTACTTTTAGAAAATTTACTAATTAATTAATTAAATTGAATTAAGTAAAATATAAAGATTTATTAATTTATTTTTGAATGTTATAAAATTATAAATTATATTTTATCAAAAATTATAATATTTACATTTTTCAATTTTGTTATAAACTTTATTATTATTATTATTATTATTTATTAAATAAATATTATTTATAAATAAGATTTTGAAATTTGCATATTTAGAAAAATATTTCTATGATTATGTGAAATTCTACTTTTGCTCTCTAGAATATCTCCAATTTTCTCTAGCATTTCCATTTTTAATCTCTCATACGGTAAAAACTATCCTACTCTATTCGCATCCACGGTAAATTATAAGAAAATCATGTTGAAGACTTACATAAGAGGACAATGTTACTATTATTTACTTTGTGAGAGGATATTTTGAGCCATAAAAAAATTTCGCCCATTTGTTTAGAAGAAAAGATAAAAGTTGTACAATTTTTTTAAGCTACCACATGTTCTATGCATTTAAGATTATTTAGAAATATCAAAAGCTACAATGCAGGAGCTCAAGTGCACAATGGGGAACTGACATATTTGACAGGTAGAATAAAAATAGAAATTTCATTAGTGGGTTAAGATCATGACCTCCTCTTATGAACATTTAAGAAATATAATGACCTTGTAACTCTCATGATTGAAGAATCTTGAGAGCAACAGCTCGAATGTAAAGATCATGACAATTAAACAAGGTTGGAGATGGAGACAACTGCATTATTTAAAAGCACCCCAGGAATTATTCCAAATACTAGTTCACTAATCTGTTAAATAAATAAAAAATTCTCTTCTGAAAAATGGGATTCCTTCAATTGTTCAATGTATTCGATTAGTTCAACTTGAATACAAAGAGCAGTCTGCAATGCTTATTTTTCCATATCTATCTCAGATTGTAGAACATCAATCCTATTCACAATAGAATGCAGTGATGGTTCTCTTTCTAGTGGCACCTGAGGTGGTTTTGCACTCATCTCACTTACCTTATCTTCTAAAGCTTGAAGTGTTTCACCATAGATGGAATAATATCATTAACAGTTAACTCAATCTCCAGCTCGAGCATTTCTGTTGCAGAAAACACCTACACCGCATACCCCACCATCACACTGCATACCCCACCATCGGTAATTTTTCCTTTTCGGTTAGCGGTTTTCTCTTTCTCGGTGCCAGAACTTTGCGTGAGACACATTTCCGATCGATTGTTTCACACACACACACACACACACACACACACACACACACACACACACACACACATTTCTTTAAGTTTCTTATATTTAATGTTTAAATTTGTGAAATATTTGTTAAGTTATTATGGTGTTAAAATTATTTTCAAATCATTATTAAATTTATTAACTAATATTAGATCACTATTTGAAAACAACCAATAACATCCATGGAAATTTAAAATTATTCTAGGATTACATGTAAAGTAATATTAAACACAACAACAATACCCATCGACCGACATTAATTAGAAATTATATTTGTAAGCCTATATTTGTATCTTTCTTTATGTTTATAATCGTTTTATCTATATTTTGAATGTTAATATGTGATTGAATAAGAATATGAAACTAATAATGCTATACTGATTTCTAAGTATTTCTTAGCGAATTTTATATCTCCTAATTTAATTATGTGTTTAGAGAGAAGAATATTCAATGTAGAGATACCTATCAGTTTATTTCTCTTCTTTTATGTTGTCTCTATGACATTACATTTGAGGGTGTTGAGGGACTTGATTTTCGTGATGAGATGTATTCTACCCCTATTCCCATCTCCTTTTTAATTGAAGCTCAACTTCTTTTTTCTGACATTGATCTCTAAGTCCCTCTTTCTGCCAAAGGGTGTAACATGGAAGATCTATGATTGATTTCTTTGATAGAAGGCTTATGATTTTCCTATCTTTTCATGGACTATTCCCTATTCTACCTTAAGGAAATTGGGAGATTGCCCGATTATCTTATATGTGTCTTTTCCCCATCTGCTCCTTGATTAGCAAGCTTATCTTCCATCCTGTTACCCTCTCTAAAGATGTGGTTTATAGTGAAGTGATTAAATAAATTCAGAATCCCCTGATCTATTTGACCATCCCATCCAAATGCTTTGGTGTTTCCCCTTTCTGTATAGTGTTCACTACCAGGGCTGAGTCTCTCTCTATTTCTACTTTATCTATTATGTGCCTTGTACAGAGCTTTAACCCTTCCATTAGTGCCATAAATTCAGCCACATTATTGGACTTAATCCATATGGGTTGTCCAAACTAGCTATTAGTTCTTCTTCCCAATTATGAATGCCACAAAAATACCAGCCACACCTGGGTTTCCCCTGGAGGATCCATCAAAGTTTAGCTTGTGCCAACCGACTAAGGGAGTAGTCCACACAAACTCTTTTCTTATTTGCTCCAAATATTTTTGTGACAAAATTGATCAGAGTAATTTTGAGGCCTATCCAATTGTGTCTCATTTTATCATCCCATTGTGAAAATCTTAGGCCTTGAAATTCCACACTATTCCTAATGTTAATTACTTCTACTATAGTTGCTTCTAAATTGTTGATGAATTGCTTTATCCCAATTTATTCTTCTTAAAAAATATTTGTATCTCTCTCTTTCCACACTTCCCAGATCAGTAGAGATTGAGCCACGGTCCATAATTTTCAATACCAATCATCATTCTTATTTCTTGGCCTAATTTTGAAAAGGTCAATAATCTTATTTAGAAGAGAAAATTCCCAATTTAGCCTATTCATTAACCAAATCCATCGTTTGTTAGTGAATTCATAGTTTAAGAGGATATGATCCACTGATTCTTCCTCTTTTTTGCATAAAGTGCATCTAGAGTACCCCTGGTACCCCATTTTCAAAAACCATTCCGTTTTTGTTATCCTATATTGCATAGAAGCCTATGCAAATATACCTGCCTTTGGAAAGCATGCATTATACCAACATAGTTCTATTGGTAACTCTGTTCTAAGGAGCTTATGTTTCTTATAAAGGATATTATAGCCATCTTTGGTGTTATATGTGTTATTGTTTTCCCGTGTTCAAATGATCTGACCCACATACAAGCTTGGAGATATCAAATGGGTTTCAAGGATCTCCATCAGCTTGGTCTTGAAGTCTTCTAAACTATTAAGGTTCTGAACCAGCTCCCTATGCCAACCTAAGGCCAAATTTCCATTTGGAATGGAAATGTAGTCTTGGACATAAATACCAATCTGGTTTTTGAGATAAGAGAGTCTCTTGGTCCACTAAGAGAGAGCTTAGTGGAGGAAATCCACCACAAGAGTCATCCCAAAAAAGAACAAGGCTTCCATTCCCAATATTCCAAGAAACCATATCCATAATTAGGGGTCTACATTCTTTTATAAAATTCCATACCCTAGATCCCCTCAGGGGATTTTCATGTCAAAGAATACTTAACGTATCATTCTGACTTAGGTATTTATGTCTAATAATATTTACCCATTTGGATTTAGGATGCTTAATGATTCTACATACCATTTTTTCTCCAAGGGCCATATTATGATCTTTAATGTTTTCAAGGTTCACCCCTGCATCTTCCTTAGATCTACAAATCATATCCCATGCTACCATAGCCATCATTTCTTTCTCTTTTGATCCTTGCCAAAAGGAAGTTCTAAACTTTTGGGAAATTTTCTTTCTTATCTCATTTTTCATATTAAAACATGTCATTTTGGTAAATAGGTAGATTATATAAAATAGATTTAAGCATAGTTTCCCTACCTCCTGCAGATAACCACTTACCTTTCCACAAATCAACTCTCTTTTCCACCTTTGTTAGTATATTGTCTCAAATACCTGTAGATTTCAGCCATTTGACCTTTCCACAAATCAACTCTCTTTTCCACCTTTGTTAGTATATTGTCTCAAATACCTGTAGATTTCAGCCATTTGACAATCAGGAGCCCTAAATATTTTCTCAATAGTTGTCCTATCTTAAAATTGAGAATATCAGATATTTTGACTTCTAAGTTTGCATCTGTGTTAAAGATGAAGATTTATTATTTTTCCTTATTAATTACCTGCCATGAGGCTTCCGCATAAGCATCTAATATTTGATTAATGCTCTTGGCCTCTTTGATTTCTTCTCTCCCATTTAACATAGTGTCGTCCAAAAATTATTGGTGTGTTGTTGCTTCTAATTCACTCATGGATTTAATACCTTTCACCATTCCTTGTTCCCTTGCTTTTGTTAAAGGCCTACCTAAAGCTGTAGCCATTACTAAAAATAAAAATGGCGATAATGGGTCCCCTTGATGGATCCCTCTTCAAATATCAAAGAATCCCTTCGAGGAACCATTAACTAATACTGAAATCTGAGGGGTGGAAATGCATTCATAGACTAAATTGATCCATTTCTTTGAAAATCCAAAGGCTTTCAAACATTTGCAAAGAAACCTCCAATCTACTTTATCATATGCTTTATTGATGTCTAGTTTTACTAGCATACTAGGAACCTTATTACATTGTACTAAATGGATTTCCTCCTAAGATATAATAACCCCATTCAAGATAGACCTGCGAGAAACAAATCTTGTTTGTTTTTCTAAGATAATCCATAGTAGAAAGGCTTTTAACCTATTTTCCATTGTCTTGGTTAATAATTTGTATATAGTATTACATAGTGATATTGGTCTGAAATCATCCTAATTATCTTCTTTCTCCTTTTTTAGGATAAGGAATAAAAAAATGTTATTCAACTCCCTTAATATTTCCCTGAATTTCTAATCCTTTCTAGAACTTTTGTTACTTCATCCCCTAAAAAACTCCAACATTCATGATAGAAAAATACAGGAAAACTATCCGACTTTGGGGCTTTATCCTAATGAAGTTGGTGTAAGGAATTCTCTACTTCTTGCTTTGTTAACTTGGAATTGAGTCTCTTTTTTTTCTCTCTAGAAATTAGAGAGGGCATATTTTCCAAAAAAAATTCCTGGGGTCCCCATTTTTATCCTTCTATGTTATTCAAAAGGTTCTCAAAGAAGGAAACCGCATATCCAACAATCCCCTCTGGATTATCAAAAAAAATACCATCATATTTTCTAATTTCTAGAATCCTATTAACATTGTGCCTAGTCCTAGTGATGTTATGAAATAATTTAGTATTCTTATCTCCTTCTTCTAACCATACCTCTTTAAACTTTTGTCTCTAGTGTATTTATTCCTTTTCTAAAATATCCTCATACTTATGTATAGAAACTCTTTTTCTCTCAAATAACTTCCCTTGTTTATCCCTTCTTTCACAACCTTTTCATTTTATTCCTCCATTTCCTTTTCTACTAATAATTTTGTTTCAAAAATGTTTCTAAAGTGCTCTTTGTTCCTCTATTTCAACCTTCCTTTTATGGCTTTCAATTTTTCCATAAATATATCATCTCTCGACCCAATAAAGGTCTCTACTTTCCACCAACTACTAATAAAATCTACCAGTTTCTCATCTATAAACCACATTTTTCTAGTTTGAATGGATATCTACATGATTACTATTATCTTTGATGTGAAGAGGTATTGGGAAGTGGTCTCAACCTGAGGTCGAAAGGATTGAGGATTCAAGATCAAATTTGAAGTTTAACAGACTACCTGTAAAGAAAAACCTATCTAGTTTTTCAGTAATATTACTCCAACCCAAACTACTATTGGTCCATGTCAAAATTCTTGTTTCCTATCTTAATATCCATGAGTTCCTTCTTATCCACCCAACCCTTGAACTCGTCCAAAGTCTGGGAGGTCCTTCCTAAACCACCATATTTTTGTGTTGATGTACAATATAGCATTTAAATCCCCATTAATTACAAAGTTTTGATTTGGAAGGGATTCAAATAGGTTTTTAATATATCTCCATAATTCTCTTTTCTCCTATAGGGATGTAGGATCATAGAAATTGACTAAATTAAAATAAAGGTTGCTATTGATGCTCTTCACTTTACCCCATATCCATAATTTTTCACCTCCCATTTGTTCAAATAATACCTTTATAGGATTCCATATTACTCCGAAGCCAGAAGAAGCTCCTAAAGTTGGTTCTCCTACTATTTTCCAGATTCATAGTTTCTCTTTAAGATTCTCTAAATCTACCCCACTTATCCTAGTCTCATGAAGTAAGATAATTTAGGCTTTGAACGATCCTAATGAATGCTTAAATAAGTGTTGTTTGTTAGGGGCATTGAATCCCATAAAATTTCAAGTTATTACCTTCATAATGTTGTGGGAAGGTACTTCCCCTTCCCTACATACAATGATGTGATCTTTAACTATCCTACAGCCTTTGCATCATTCATTTTGAGTTCATTTAGGACTTCTACCACTCCTTTTGAGATCTTTGGCATAGTCAACTTGATCTTCCCCTTCTCGTTTATTGCAATTCCTAAAATTTCTTCTTTCCTCTCTGAATCCATTTTCCTTCTGCTTCTCTATTCTCCATTTCTTCTTCTACTTCTTAATTATTAAGAGTAATGATCATTCTTCTAGAAATTTCCTTGCTATGTTCTAATGCAGCCCCTCATTATCAGATAAGATCAAGACCTAAAAAGTCATTCAGATTCTCAAGTTCCATCTTCTCTATCTCTTTCAATCCCCTTGCTTCCTCCTCAATTATACTTCATGTAGTCTTTTGAACATATTTCTTAGTATGTGATTATTCTTCTTCACTAATAGGTTATTCCTCTCCTTCTTCAATGAAACCCAGGTCTTTCCAAACCATCGATCTCATTTCCTCAGTCTGATCTAAAATGTTTTTCGGGGAGGCTTTATATTCCTTTATGCTGATATCTCTCGTTGACTCTTTATCTGTTAATGATTTGTTTTTTTTATTATATCATATTCCTTAAATGATGGTTTCTTATCATTCTACCACCAGCAATCATCTTTCTTGTTTGTTCCTTTTTTTTACCTCCTTCAATAGTTGAATCAAATAAAGGATAGGTGCCTTTCAAATTAAATTTATCTTGAATCTCAATAATTTCACCTTCTTCAGTGTCAATATTCTGATTGTTGGCAATATCTTCCATAATGAATCCTCCATTTTGTTCGTGAAATTGAATATTTACTTCCTGATTTTGGTTAAGGGAACACTCTTTCCCTTCTAGCCCATCTATTTCTTCTTCTGTGTTCAAAATTGTTCCTTTATAAAATTTTAGACTAATTTTGAAGGATGTGCTCTTGCTTACTATTACAATAGGCTTTAATGATTTTATATTTATATTCATCTTAACAAAGATAATACAATTGAAATATGAATACCTATCTTCCTCCATTCCTGCATAATTCTCTAACTGATTGCCAATTTTTTAAAGAATTTCCTTATTTATTAGTTCAATAGGTAAATTAGGAAGTAAAATAGCTTGTTCTACTTCATACTTAGCCAGATTGCTAGGGTTAAAGAACTGTTTCCAGTCAAAAAAGTTGAACTTACAGGTGTTAAATCTAGTAGATTCACCCATTAATAGTCTCATTTTTAATTTTTCCTTATTACAATCTATATAAAAAAATTCTTCATAGAGGATCGCAATACTTACCTGCCCTTTGAAAGAATTCTGAAACTATTCCTCAATTCGCTCCACTGGGTAACCAAAGCCATTCCATCTGGAAAAAATACAAAATTCCTTACAAAGTTTTTGCATTTGTTCAATTATCTCATATTTTACTTCTAGAGTGATGTTTTCCATTTTATTAGGGTTAGGTTTTTCACTTTTTAGCCATGGTTGAGCTGCGGTTTTAATGTTCCAATTATTGGATATCTGTCATCTAGGGCCTAACCAGGGGTGATCTCTATCCTTCTTAGAGGGATATTGGTTCAAGATATTAGGAACCAGTTTTGAAGAACCTTCCTCCAAAGACTAAAAATGATGATAAAAATTACGATGTGGATGGATATACATGGTCGATGAGAAATTATATTGTTTCTAGAAAGGAACCCTCCTTTTGGTTCCTTGAAAACCCTTGCATTTGACCCTTCCTGTCCATCTAGAATTGAGCAGATTCTACTCCTTATCATCATTAGATGGAGGAAGGGGAGCCCATCTCCTCCAAAAAGCATGTGAAAATCCATAACTCACATAGTTTGTTTTTCCACAAAAGAATAGCTGATTTTCAAGAATCGCATATTCACGTTGTTTTATTAGTAGAGTCATTTTCCTCGATCTAGATTGTCCCCGTTTCCTCGATTGTTCATGCACTTCAACTGTAGATGAGAAATATTCAGGTTTGTAATATGAATGATGAAATCCATTCATTTTATTGTTAGACAATGGGAATTTAAGGAACCTAGGTCCAATAAATGCAGAAGGGCCATAATTCCTTCTAGGATGATTAGCAATATTCTCCAAAGTAAAAAATAGATTGCCTTGTCTTTTTGAATGTGCATGAGATACAATGTTTGTATTATTCACTTTCTTAACATTAGCAAATTTTTCTGAATATTCAGAGTGTGAGCCATTTTTGGATTAAAAATTCATCTCTAAATACATATTTATATTTATATATATGTTACACTTTTTTGAAACATAAATAACTTAGAAAATATTTCTTTCTAAAATTATAGTTTATATCTACATGTACATGTATGTTTATTTAAAAATATTAATGTAAAAGAAAAATAACTTTTACAATAATGACACTACTTCCAATCTTATATCTTATCTTGTCAAAGTCTTCAAAAACTCACTATTAAAATGCAGAAACTAAGTAGTTATCTTAATGGACCATGGAGTGGAAATATTCTTAATAGACAGTGGGGGGAAATCTAATTTCTTGCAATCCATTAAATTATAACACTTATTTTAGAAATAAATTGATATCTTTCTAAAATGAAGAATACTAATTTATTAACTAAATTTATAAAAATTCTTTTTTTTCTTCTCTACAACAACATACTTCTGTTATAAAATAATTACTTGGAAAGGGAAATATTTGTTGCCCCAAGATATTTCTGCACAGTTGTGAGATATGAAAGGATAATTGTGAAGGTTGGAAATATTTTTAATAATGATAGTTTTGACAACTAGTCACTTTAACCCTAATTATGGCTTGAGCACGTGTCCCCTTTGAAGAAAAAGGTATTTAATCGATATTAACTCTCACACTTTATGGGTATTTTGTTCTATTCTAAGTCTCAAAGCTAATATCATTTGTAACTATTCTATTGAGATTGATCCTATAACTATTAATTTGGAGAAGATGGGAGGGGATTTATGCATGAAAGATCATGATGACTATAACAAGTGGCAAGGAGAGCCTAAAGTTTGGAAGAATCTTGTGAAAGGAAAGATCATGCCTTTCATGGAGTGTCTGCAAGGGTACGACAAGGTTAAAGTGAAGAAGGTTGTTCACAAAATTATAGAGTATTGGGAGAAGTGCCATTTTTCTCTGTTTGGCACAAGGTTTAAGCTCTCGACAGAGCTCATTTCTACGTTCCCTCATATGCAACACTTTGGCATGAGTTTTTACCATGATAGGAAGGTTTCAAACAAAGGTGTGAAGCCTTTTCCTAGGGATGGTGAAGAGAGTGATTTGTTGGGAAAGCTCGTCTCTAGGTATTATGATCCTAACAAAATTAAAGAGTTGTGGAAAATGGTTCTCACTATCATAATGGAGTATGTCATTGTTGACGGAAGCTTTATTAGAGCCCACACTTATGACTTCATCCTCCTGAACCATTTCAGACACATGAAGAGGTTCTCTCTTCCCTACTACCTCTGTTGTTCATTTGCGGACAACCTCAATAAACACAAGAATAAGGTTAGCTCTCTAGTGTTCCATAGTAGTCTTATCTTTCTTATCTATGAGAACTATAAAATTTTGGCAATTAATGAGAATAATAAACTACTTTTATCATTGTATATGGGGAAACAAAATTTTCCTAATGGAGAAGAGGAATGTTCTACTCATTCTGAAAGAAAATTAGCGAAAAAGGTGCAATTTGATAAGGAGGAAGATAAGGAAAATGACAATGGTATGGATACTATCGATGATGACAATGAGGAAGAAGATAGGGAAAGGGATGAGGAGGAAAAGGGTGGGGATTCTAAGCGGGATGAGGGAAAGGGTATTGATGATGGGTAGGAGGAGAAGGATGGAGATGTGGAACAAGAAACAAAGGACATTGTTGGAAAAGAGTAGGGGATTGGGATCCAGGTGGATCTATATGGGGAAGGTTTGGAGGAAAATTAGAATAAGATGCCTTCCTTAGTGCATGAATCATAGACTCCTTCCATCAACAAGGTGGAGGAACAAATAAAGAAAAATATGGTGTTGGAAGAAATTGTTGATCCCTCCTCCTCACCTATTATTGGGAGAAAGGGATTATGGTTTTAATACTATCCCCTTGGTTAAATATGAGGATTATCTAGAGCATGAGATGGGGTCCTCTATTTTGGAGGATTTGAATTCTGAGCTCCCTGATTCCTTTGATGATTCTAAATTCTAGCTAGCTAAATCTAATTTGCTGGCTACCCTGAAGTATGATAGGTGGGTTTTCTAGAAAACTAAGAGTCTAGTCATCAAGACCTAGGATTTGGAGGAAAAAGTGGAGAAGCGAGGTGAAGGATATTAGTAGAAAGGAAAGGCTTGGAAAGTTAGATTAGAGGATTCTTGAGCTAACCAAAAGGGTGGATAACAAAGCTGACACAATGAGGAAGATCCTCCATGCACACTATGATGGAATGATCACCTCGGCCAAGATCCTGGATGCCCTTGTCTACTAACTCAAAGGGAATGGCCCCTCCAAAGCTGCTATGGATGTTGATTTGGATTCAGAGGATAAAAATGTTGTGTCTTCTGGTTCGGGTAAGCGCACTAGAGCTAGTTTGAAGAAGAAGGAAGCTCATGCTCCCAAATATTTCTCCTCTCTAAGGGAGACTGTTAAAAATATGTTTGACATTGAGGAGGAGGTTGGAAAGATCCTCAAAGACATGATTTAGGTTTTGTTTTGTTTTTGTGTTTTAGTGTTGGTCTTGTCTGGGGGTTTTACTGGTTTTTTATTGGTGTTGTCTGAGGGTTCTGCTGGGTGACTATGGCTTTGATAGTCTATTTTTTGGGGGGGTTCTTTATTGGTAAATCTTCAGTAAAGCTGTAAAGGATTGCAGGGTACCTTCAAAACTTGATTTTTCGGTAATCCAAAACAATATACTTATGTTATGAATCTTTATTAGAAATAATCACCTCTTTGTGAAGCAAACTAAATTAACCCATTCTTAGTATTTTCTTATATGAATTTTGATTAAAATATTCATTTTTATGTGAAGTCTTGTCCATTCAAAATGCTTATTCAAACAATCCATCTTTAATTCATCATCAAATTATCAAACCAACTACAATCAATATCTTCATAAACTATAGACTTCTTGATGAAGTTTCATTCAGTTTTCATTATTATAACCTTTCAGCTCCTAGAGCATATAAAAAATCCATTGAACTACAACATTTTTTTAAGAAAATAAATTACTCCAAAAGATATCTTTCTAAATTAAATATACTAATTTAGTTAACCAAATACATTTTAAAAAACCCTTTTTTATTTTCTCTTACTGTTAAGTTTTAGGATAGCTGCAAATGTAATAGCACTCTATTTTGTATGTGTTTTCCAAATGCAACAATCTCTCTTTCATTTATATTAGGAATGAGGCTAGGAGAGACATGTCCCTTCATGGGACATGTCTATTCATTATTATTTATAAGAAAGGACATGCCTCTTCCTATTAATCATAATTTAATCAATCATATAATGTTTCATCAATCAATTATTAATTAAGAATAATATAATAATTTAATATTAAATATTAAATTTCATATGATTAATAATAATATAACATATATAATATATTATTATTAATCAATATGTATTATATATATTCTAATGATCATACGACTAAAGCTACAAACATTAACACTCCCTCTTAGCTAGGGAGGATGATCAAACATAATGTGTAGTGGTCTCCTATGTCAACACTTATGACCCTCACTATAGCTATACAAAACATCAACACTCCCTCTTAGCTAGGGAGGATAAATCAATCCAATGTCAACACTTATATGACACTTGATAACATCAATCATATGATGTAAGCAATAAAATCACCATCCTCATGATGTAATCAATAGAAACATAGTCTCAAGATGTGGATTGCCTCTATCGACGATTCTATCCACAAGCTCTCGCATGGATTGCCTCCATCGGCGATTCTATCCATAAGCTCTCATGTGGATTTCCTCCATCGGCAATTCTATCCACAAACTCACGAGCTTTAATGTGGATTGCCTCAATCGGCGATTCTATCCACAAGTTCCTGGGTGGATTGCCTCAATCGGCGATTCTATCCACAAGCTCTCATGTGGATTGGCTCTCGTGTGGATTTCCTCCATCGGTGATTCTATCCACAAACTCATGAGCTTTAATTTGGATTGCCTCAATCATTGATTCTATCCACAAGTTCCCAGGTGGATTGCCTCAATCGGCAATTCTATCCACAAGCTCTCATGTGGATTGCCTCCATCAGCGATTTTATCCACAAACTCACAAGCTTTAATGTGGATTGCCTCAATCAGTGATTCTATCCACAAGTTCCCAGGTGGATTTCCTCAATCGGTGATTCTATCCACAAGCTCTCGTGTGGATTGCCTCCATCAGCGATTCTATCCACAAACTCACGAGCTTTAATGTGGATTTCCTAAATTGGCGATTCTATCCACAAGTTCCCAGGTGGATTGCCTCAATCAGTGATTCTATCCACAAGCTCTCATGTGGATTTCCTCCATCGGTGATTCTATCCACAAACTGATGAGATTTAATGTGGATTGCCTCAATCGGCGATTCTATCCACAAGTTCTATCTATTATGATCTTTTTAAGCCATCACAAGATGTCTATCACAATAGAAGGTAAATTTATTGTAAGATCGTCACCTTTCAACAATTCTTACAAATACAAGTGATAATCATTTGGAAGTCGTCACTTCCTCATGATGTACATAGGGGGAAGGCCCATTAAAAATATGGAGTCACACACATGACATCCATCATGCGTCAATGCAGAGGGTGAAAACAAGGGATTTCACCTCGAACTTCTCTCATAGAGAAGAGCTCATTGAGAAGAAATTAATTTGTTGATCATCCAAGATTGCTTAAGATGAACTGTTAGACTCTCTCTGAGTCTGATATCAATCTTCTTAGCTCCTCATCCAAAGATACTTCTAAAGATTTAGACTCCCTCTTAAAACAATTTTGTGTGCTTCTATCCTGAAGGTATGCCAGAAAGAGATTACAAATAGCTTATAAACTAAACTATCTCATACAGAAATACCAAAGATAGAAGCATACAATATTTTACTAGCCAATATTATAGCATAAATTTAAAAACTCAATAATTCATGTGCATTAATAAAACATGGAATACTTATCTTAAGTTTCAAATATTTCCTTTTGTAAGGTGGGCCCATATAGGACATATCAACTCTCATCAAAATTTGAAGTTGTTTGTGGAGGACACGCTGCAGGAGATCATAATGTTATTCATGTTAGCCATGTCAATGACCTTCATATAGAGTGACAACCTAGAGTGGATGATCACCATTTTCTCACTCTCCACTAAGGATGGTTCAAATGGAAATGTAACATTGGTTATTATTCCCCCCACAATGTACAA
>MU223609.1:834351-846011 GCA_018584345.1 Thuja plicata
TAATAATTTAATATTAAATATTAAATTTCATATGATTAATAATAATATAACATATATAATATATTATTATTAATCAATATGTATTATATATATTCTAATGATCATACGACTGAAGCTACAAACATTAACACTTACAAAAATATTATGATGGAGAGGCCAACAAAATGTGATGACCTATTTAGGCTCATATGATGATCCTCACATGAACACTTTTTTTTCCCTAGCTTCGTAAGCCAAAAACATACCAACAGGCATGTTATATCAAGAAAATGGAAGGACGCCTAGCAAAGAGATGCTTGAATTTGTATTATGGAAAAGTAGAAACAACTTAATGGATAAATGGGTGGCTTCTTCACTCAGGCCACCCTGCACATCTCTGCAACATCTATGGCAACATCTATGAAATGGGTTGCTTTTGCATTGTTTTTCATCAAAATGAAGATGGGTGGACTCATTGTATTCTCTATCACAAATCCATTCATAGTGGGTGTATTGCATCTGCTTCTTCCCTTCTCTTCTCAAACAAGGGAGGACTTCAATGCAATGAATGTGCTGAAAATCCCATTCATGAAGGGCCTATTTGTTTCATGGAATTTGTGCATGCTGGAATTGCCAATTCTAGAATTGAATCCATTCTGGCAATTGTGCTATTCTCAAAATGAATTCTAGAATATGGGCTTGTCCTGTTTAGTTCACCTGGAAGATGACTGAGAAGATGCCAATTTTGCGTTTGGTTTCCCACAACTAGAATTGGAATTGAAATTTTGTTTTTGCACACATACACATATACACACACATGTGTGTATAAACACACACACAGGTGTGTATATATACACACATATACACATATATACACACACATGTATATACACACATATATATGCACACACATGTGTGTCTGTCTATATATATATATATATATATATATATATACGCATACACATGTGTGTATATATACACACACACATATATATATACACATACATGTATATATACATACATGTGTGTATATACACATATACACACATGTGTGTATACACATATATACATACATTTGTGTATATATATACATATACACATATATACATATACACACATGTATATATATGTACACACATGTATATATACATACATACACACATATGTATGTATATATACATGTGTATATATACACTTGTGTGTGTATACACACACACACACACATATATACACATCCTTATAGCAATATAATATACATTATTGAAACAAAAATGGGAATGAATTTTCCTTCCCAAAATAATACTTTCAATTCCAATTCCAATTCCAGGTCTGAGAAGGAATTGTGGAATGCTCAAAATGACCCAAAATTAGAATTCGCATAAACCTATTCCAATTTTTAATTTTGGAACCAAACAAGGAATTGAACATTTTGGGAATTCAGAAATGCCAATTCCCGTTCAATTCCGCGAAACAAACGGGCTCGAAGAGAATTCTAATCTCTCTTTTACTCAACAATGGAAGAAACCAAAGATATGGACAGGGGGAAATCATGTTTGATAGTAATGATAGTTTTCTTGATGTAGTTATGATTGATGGGATTGAGTTTGAAGAATATAGAAAACCCCGTGTTTGAATTAGAAAGAAAGAGAAATGATAGATTAGCCATTGCAACAACGAAAATACAAATGAGAAAGAAAGATGATGATAATGATAATACTAATGATGATGATGAAGGAATGGCGCAATCAGATCCTCCTGCAACAAAAAAACATGGGTGTCGATGTGTGGTTTGTATGCAGTATCCCAAGGGAAACTCACATCCTTAAAATTGTAAATGTAGGGGTGTACAATTTACCTTAAGTGTAAAGAGAGCACTTTGAGAAAAATATCACGGAGGGAGAGCCCTACAAATAGGTATTGAAATTTCTCTATGCTATGGGGGAGTTTATTTGGAAATATATAAATATGTGGTGATTTGATTTATCTTTAACCAATTTAATTTAATTAGATTTCTCAATGGTGAAATAGTTTAGCAAATAAAATTTGCAATGATAAAATAGTTTGGTAGTTTTTGTTTGGAAATATACAAATATGTGGTAACTTGTTTTATCTTTATGCTTTGTAATTATATTTTTTTAGTTATCAAATAGTTGTTTAGTAATTAGTTTTTTAAATGATTAAATAGTTTAGCAGTTTTTATTTGGACAGATACAAATATTTGATTTATCTTTATGCTTTCATTTAAATATTATTCTTAGAGATTTTTTTTATATTCTAATTAAATTTATCAATCTCTTTCACTTGAGTGTCTTTGTTTATAATATACTTTCAATCGATATTACATTTTATGAGAAGATTGTAAACATATTACAACAATAGCTTTCTAGGATTAATGTTAGATTTTGTTCAAGAAATTTTCTTCATCTTTTCTATGTTTTAAGATTTAATAGATGTTGTAAATTGATGTGTATGTGACATCAGGTGTGGGTGGTGATATGTTTTATAATGTAGGTTACCTTTAATGAAATTTATTTTCTTGTTTCATGTAAAATTTATTGGAGGGTTTAAAACATTCTCATGGTTTACAATAAAGATTACCTATGATGACCTTGTATTTTTGTTCCATCTAAAAATTATTAGAAAGTTTGAAATATTGTACAATGTCACTTTTGTTTGATTTGTGTTAAATTAATGATAATTGTTAATGTTTGTAGCTTCAGTCGTATGATCATTAGGATACATATAATATATGTTGATTCATAATAATATAATATATATGTTATATTATTATTAATCATATGAAATTTAATATTTAATATTATATTATTCTTAATTAATAATTGATTGATGAAACATTATAAGATTGATTAAATTATAATTAATGGGAAGAGGCATGTCCTTTCTTATAAATAATAATGAATAGACATGTCCCATGAAGGGACATGTCTCTCTTAGTCTCATTCCCAATATAAATGAAAGTGAGATTGTTGCATTTGGAAAAGACATACAACATAGAGTGCTATTACATTTGCAGCTATCCTAACACTTAACATGGTCTCTTTGTAGAAAGAAAGAATTAATTATAGAGTGTCACCTCTCTTGGAGCAATCAAGTCATTTTACAAGAAGACATGAGTATTGTTCAACGATATAAGAGTGGGAATTGTACATTGTGGGGGGAATAATAACCAATGTTACATTTCCATTTGAACTGTCCTTAGTGGAGAGTGAGAAAATGGTGATCATACACTATAGGTTTTCGCTTTGCATGAAGGTCATCGACATGGCTAGCAAAAACAACATTATGATCACCTGCAGCATGCCCTCCGCAAACAACTTCAAATTTTGATGAGAGTTGATATTTCCTATATGGGCTCACTTTACAAAAGGAAATATTTCATCAATCTTATAATGTTTCATCAATCAATTATTAATTAAGAATAATATAATATTAAATATTAAATTTCATATGATTAATAATAATATAACATATATATTATATTATTATGAATCAACATATATTATATGTATCCTAATGATCATGCGACTGAAGCTACAAACATTAACACTCCCTCTTAGCTAGGGAGGATGATCAACAAAATGTGTAGTGGTCTCTTGAGTCAACACCTATGACCCTCACCATAGCTACACAAAACATCAACAATAATAACTCTCACATTTTTTATACTTCAACATTTTATTTCAAAATTATAAATAATATTTTTTTAAATTAAAAAATTGTAATATAAAATTATATTGATAATTTATTTGTGATGACAATTAAAATTTTAACAATCTTAACCTAATTATAATCATAAATATCTTTAAGTGTTTCTTTTTAACCATAATCCTAATTTTAATTAATTATAAATTTATATAATTATAATAATATGTTTTTTTCTAATGCATATAAAGTATTAACTGTTTGTACAAAACCTTCGGTAATGTAATCTAGAGTATTATAAAAAGTCTCAGAACTGCTGAGAGCTACATTTATCAGATTTTACATTGATAACCAAGCTATATACCAAAAATAGGAGCAGAAAATGAAACTAGGGAGAGTTGTCCCCTTCCTCGTCTTCTACATCATTAGAGTCCTGGGAGACTTATTCATAGCCAATGAGTTCGTAGACTCTACCTCCTCCTTGGTCAGTCCCCTTCTCTATTGGGTTCACTTTTCTTTCATCTGTCATGACTGTTTTAGTTGCTGAATGAATTTAGCAAGGGTGATCTCAAAATCATCTTTGTATTTCATGGTGGTATATCCATGGGCTATCTCATTCTTCTCAATGGTTGCTCTTCCTTCTCTCAGCACTTGTAGGAATTTTCTCTCCTTCATCTTTATGACCATAGTGACCTACATAGCAATATCAAAGTAAATGAGTCTCCTGCGAGACTCAGTAAGGTTCATGTCCTTTCCTGCAAGTACATCAGTATTCTAAGCCTTCTAGGTGTTCCATAAAATAACAGAAGATAATAAAGACTAGAATGTGTTACAAAATTTGCTTCTTTTAATAGAACCAAAGATATTATTCAGGGCATTAAAATGGGTATTGTATGATAGGCCAAACATGTTCTAGACCTCAGAGGAAAAGAAACACTTGAAGAAGACATGGATTATAGACTTGTTGTTTATAGACAAGAAAGATGTTGGGCTCCCCCCAAGTTTCTGGAATGGCGGCTTATGAAGAAAGAGTTTCCACAAAAATAAGAGATCTTTGGTCCCATAGGTCTGCTCCATAGGAGTCTGAAGTATTTATTCTAGTTTGAGTCTTGAACCTCTAGGCCCCATTTGAGGTTAACATGGGAGAAGATATCAGTGTTAGTAGTCAGGAGTTGTAGATATATCAAGATTTACCAAGGTGGAGGGGAGTGCTATCAGGCCAAAGGAGTTGGAAATCACAAAAGGGGTCAGAGAAACATCCCTTTATGGGACCTAAGGACTCAAATGCAGTAGAGAGTATAGGGAAGTTTCTCCATTTAGATTTGGGGATACTGTATTGGGATTCTAATAGCTCCCAGGAGGAAGTGTTTCCTGATGGATTACATTATTTGTTCAAAATAATAGAATGGTGTGTACTGAGAGGGGAGGGGTGAATCAGTACCCTTAAAACTTTTATCACTTAACCTTAATCCTTTTAGTAATCAATTGTATTACCAACCATACATGTTATTCTATCTTTGTGTATGTTATATCAAATCATAAACTCAATTAGCATGTAAATATTCATAGAAACATTCATGAAATGTATTGACACATGAAACAAGATTTGGTAACATAGAAAACTCTGTTAGAAGGTAAAAACTACGGCGGGGATAAAACCCACAAAGCTTCACTATCTACAAAATGGAAGGGGCCGGTTAAGGCTTACAATTTTGATCACTTCTGATGATCTACCCTATTAGGAGTATGATGTAGAGACTGGTTAAGGTCTACTCTATTAAGAGATTTAGAAAAACTATTTAGTGTGAGCTCGGTTAAGAGATTTACAAAGGATTGTTAAATCCACCTTTCTCAAGGGTGTCTTCTATTTTCTACACTTGTTAGAATGTAGTCAAAAATATTCAATGACCTTAGTATATACAATCTAGAATTTCTGATTACAGATCCAATAAAGATTACATGTATACATATCACCTATTGTGATTGATCAATACCTATGTTCTCCTTGGTAGCCTTGAATCTGGTACTTGATAACCTATTTTTCTTCTACATAAAACTCTCATTCTGATCCATAGATGTGCTTCTCGACTACAATCATCATCACACACACATGTTCTAATTGATTACATATCTATTTATACAATGAGTTTGACCTAAATGAGTTTCACATATTACAATGATAACTCTATGATCGAAGGTTTACAACTTGACCTTGATCTCCTAGTTTGCATGTTTTCAATCAGTTAGAATGATTAAAACAATTACAATTACATTGCTTGTCCCTCGAGAAATGGATTTAAAGTTGATAAAAAAGATAAATATAAAACACAAGTGTTTTATCTGACATGGAAGTCAGATCCACATTTCTCAAGATTCATAATTGTCTCTCAGCAGACTGGTGCTTGAGTTTCTCTGTAGTCTATCGGGTTGCTCTAGTATTTGTTCTATCTGGTTCCTCTGGTATCTATTCTATCAGGTTACACTATAATATTCTTGTCAGGTTCCTCTGTTGGGTTTCTCTGTTGGGTTCCTCTTGTAATATTTTTGTCTTGCATGAGTGAATTGTGTTGTCAAGTTCCCTTGTGAACTTGTCTGTCGAGTTACACTAAACCTACCTTTCGATGTTGGTGTTACCGATGGTTCAAAACTATTTTTCCTTTCATACTAATGGAAAAAATATGTCTTCAATCTCCCCCTTTGACATTAGTATCAAAAACTAATATGTGTAAGTACTAAAATGTTTAGTAATGTACACCATGTGTTCACCTTGTCATTATGACTCCCCCTATGTATATGTCAGTATAGTATATGTATGTGTATGTACACTTGCCTTTATACTATTCTCCTTTTTCACCTTATCTTCCCCTTTTGTCATATCATTTTCCCTCCTATTCATATCATTTTCCTCCTTCTTTGATAGTAAGGCAAAAGGTGTAATTATTTACAACTTGTCAAAAATGTGGGAATGAGAGTTGCTATTGTCCTCCGTCATCTTCTTCCATTTTTCTTGAAAGTGTTCTAGAGCCATGTGCTCCAATGTGATCCTTGCATGCATATCATAGATGCTATCGGTGACTAGCATCTCCAAGGTGGCAATTAATTGTCTTTTCATTGTCTTATCAGTAGTGTAAGATTGGGTGGTAGTAGAACTTGTAGCTCGGTTACCTCATCTCTGAACTTTGATTCTACCTCTTCTTTGCTTCCATTAACTTTTCATAATGCAATTGTATTGCATTGTCAGTTGTTGAGAGACCTTAAGCAGTAGAAGTAAGATCTGCATCTATTTTCACTATTCTCTTTGTGTATGTTATATCAAATCATAAAATCAATTAGCATGTAAACATTCATAGAAATATTCATGAAATGTATTGACACATGACACACGATTTGGTAATGCAGAAAACCCCTATCAGCAGGTAAAAATTGCGGTGGGGATGAAACCGACAAAGCTTTGCTATCTGCAGAATGGAAGGGGCCGATTAAGGCTTACAATTTTGATCACTTATGATGATCTACCCTGTTAGGAGTATCATGTAGAGAGTAGTTAAGGTCTACTTTGTTAAGATATTTAGCAACACTATTTAGTGTGCACTCAGTTAAGAGATTTACAAAGGATTGTTAAATCCACCTTTCTCAAGGATTTCTTCTAATTGCTAAACTTGTTAGAATGTAGTCAAAAATATTCAATGACTTGAGTATATGACATCTAGAATTGTTGATTACAGATCCAATAAAGATTACATGTATATTTATCACCTATTGTGATTGATCAATACCTCTGTTCTACTCGGTAGCCTTGAATGTGGTTCTTGATAACCTGTTTCATCTTTTGTTGTTCTTCTGCATAAAACTCTCAATCCAATCCATAGATGTGATTTTTGGATACAATAATCATCACACACACATGTTATAATTGATTACATATCTATTTATACAATGAGTTTGACCTAAATGAGTTTCACATATTACAATGATAACTCTATGATCAAAGGTTTACAACTTGACCTTGATCTCCTAGCTTGCATGTTTTCAATCAGTTAGACTGATTAAAACAATTACAATTACATTGCTTGTCCCTCAAGAAATGGATTTAAAGCTAATAAAAATCTAAATATAAAAGAAAAGTGTTTTATCTGACATGGAAGTCAGATCCACATTTCTCAGGATTTATAACTATCTCTCGGTAGACTGGTGCTTAGGTTGCTCCATATTTTTTTGGGTTCCTTTGGTATCTATTCTATTGGGTTCCTCTAGTATCTATTATGTTGAGTTACACTATAATCTTATTATTGGGTTCCTCTTGTAACATTTTTAGGTTGCACTAAACCCGTCTTTCGGTGTTGGTGTTACTGCTGGTTCAAAACTATTTTTCCTTTCATACTAATGGAAAAAATATGTCTTCAGTATTGAATGTAGAAACTCCTTTCTCAATCCATTTCCTTGTTGAACATACCTGTTGTAGTGCCAGTGGTCTGTCCCCATGTTTCAAGTTCCACCAGATGGATTTGAATCCACAAATATTACCATTCTTTTCCATTGGCCCCTTACTACTAAAAAATCTCTTGACATATTTCCAAGCCTTCCATATACTTCTGAAGACATTGGAGCCTTGAATAGCCACATTGGCATCAATAATGAGGGTGTCAGTGAAGCATAGCTTCTACCACCCTCTAGACCTACTAATGTGTTCCAAATGCAAGTTGTTTCTTACCAACACTTTACATGGCTCACCCCCTTCAACTGCTTTAGCTATCCACTTGACCGCAAGAGCTATACCCTATGATCTTAGATCTTTGAGGCCCAGTCCCCCCAAAACAAATCTCTGGAGCACCATTCCAAGGAAACCACATGCATCCTCTTATTTCCCCATCCATTAGACTAGAGAAATTCTCTGATAGCCTTCTGGATAGAGTTAAGCTGATGTTGATTAAAGAGCCACATCAAAGAGAATTAGATAGGGCAGGAGGATATAATCTTCTGACACACTTGAAACCTCCCAGGAAATGAAAGGAGGTTGTTGTCCCATTTGATGAGCTTCTTGTTAATCTTTTCACTAATCCATTCCCACATTGGATTGAGATTAGGAGAGACAACAAAGGGAATCCCTAAATATCTGACCACATTTTTAGGACTTGCCCAAAAAAATTCATATCCACCCCACCACTCAGGAGGGTCATGATCCCAACCTAATATAATAGATTTGGGTAGTGAGACTTTACTGACCGAGGCTTTGCAGAATATGTCTAGTTTGGTCATCAGAATCTCATATTAACTTCATCAAGGTGAAGGAGAATGGAAGTGTCATCAGCAAATTAGATGTATGAGACTTCTTGATTATTGGGGAGAAGGATGCCTTTCACCCTTGGGGAGAGGGATTCATCTCTAAGGAGGTAGTGGAGAGAGTCTACAACAATGAAAAACAAGGAGGGGGCAAGGGGGCACCCTTTCCTAATAGATCAAGAGAGACCAAAAAAATTAGACCTGGCTACATTCACTTCTACTGTGGCCATGGCACCATAGAGGAGCACTAAGACCATCCCATAGTAGTAGGGAGGAAACCCTAAAGCTTCCATCATCATATTGATAAAATTTCATTCTATCCTGTCATAGGCTTTCTGATAATTAATGAGGAGCATGGCACAATTTTGATCCGATACCTTTTCCCATTCAAGAGCCTCCCAACATGTAATAATATTTTCAAGGATGTACCTCCCCTTGAAAAAACCAGTTTGGGTGTTACTAATAACTAAGGGAAGGAGGTTCTCTATCCTTAAAGCCAAGGTTTTGGCCAGAATCTTGTAAATAAAATTGAGGACTAGGGTAATAGGCCTCCATTTTTTAATCAGCAGTTTGTCTTCATCCTTCGGTATAAGTTTAATGAGTCCCACATTCAAATTAGGGCCAAGAGTGCCTACCTCAATAGCTTCATTGTACACCCTAAGAATATTAGGGCCAATCCAATCTATGCTAGCCTTATAGAATTCTATAGGAATTTTTTCCAGCCTTGGAGCTTTATCATTAGCCATCTTCCTGATGGAGTTACAGATCTCCTCCATGGAAAGTTCTTTGTTCAACTTGTCTGCCTCTTCTTCCCCTACTTTCTTAGGGATGAGGCCTCTGATCTTGACCCTAGAAGACTCCATGGAGATGTTAGAGTCTTTTGATGTAAATAATTATCTATAAAATCTAGAGAAAGTATTGACAATTTCTTGTTGAGAGGTAATGACAACATCTTGATCTATAATACATGCAATTTTATCCCTAGCATCTTTCTTATTCAAAGTTTGAAAGAAAAATTTAGAACCCTTGTCTCCTAGATTAATCCAATTGATTCTAGCTCTTATTCATGATCATCTGGTTCTAGTCAATTGTAATCTCCTGAAGGAGTCTCTACAAGTTATTACTTTGTTGTGTAATTTTGGGGAAGAGGGGGATCCTTGTATCTGGGCCTTAGCCTCTTGTAGGGACTCAACTAGTTTGCATTCTTTAAATATAGAGTCTTGTTGGGTGGGTTAGAGTCGCATTTATTTGAACTTTCCAAGTTCATGTATCCACAATGGTCAAAAATTCACTCTGTTCATTTTTCTTCCTTGTTGGTTTCCCCCCTTTCAAAAGCCTTTACATTTGAGTCAATCAAATTCAAGCTTTTGGCGTCGTTGGAGTCAGTTCCGGTCCGTCATAAATCAAACACTTACATGTTTCAAGTCATTTGAACCACTTTGAACCTCTTTGAACTCCGGTTTGAAGTAGTTCAAAGTAGTTCGATAGCGGTTTAAGCCTTTTATTACTAATCGCATGTGCCTGCAGGAAAGCAAGCGGTATTTTTCCTCTTACGAGAGGCTGAACCTCTTTGAACCTCTTTGAACTCTGGTTCAAAGTAGTTCAAAGTAGTTTAGATAGGGTGCCAGCAGGATTTTTAATGATGTAACAACCTGACAAGATGGGCTGATTGACGTGGCATGATTCCATTTGTTGTGTCAGTACACGGAAATCAAGGAAATCAACTGCACGGGTGGAAAATATTTGGTTTGAGAGTGAATAATTATGATCAGAAAAGGTGGGAGATCCCAAAGATTTAATTTGATTTGAAAGCATTTATTGCTTATCACCACTTGGTATTGAAGGCCCTATTAATACTCGCATAACAGAGTATATCCCGCGTTTCAAACGGCAACTAAGAAAAGAGGTTGGGTAAGTCATTTTTCCCTATTGTGCATTGCGGGATCTTGGCACTGGAAAGGTGGTCTGGTCGAGTTCAAATCATACAGGTAGCTTTTTTGAGCTCTACCTCTCATTTCTGGTTGTTCCTTAAAATTCAATATTTCGAGCAGTAAGCCAGTAGACTTTCATCTTCTTAAACAAGCATGAAGTTTGTTATGCATTTCTTTGGGAATGTAAAAAATCTAGAATGCAGAGCTCCGGTTATAACAGATACAGACTTGTAGGGAGTTTCAGTTGATGCCATAACTTCAAGACTCTCATCTCATGTTGATGAACAGTTTGATGTAGAAATTATAGCCAGTGGTCTATTAGAGGCGGCCGCATTCCCACCTTCTGCCGTTTGTCCAGAGTTGATACAGGAATGCATCAACAGGTATGATGTTAAATTGAAAAGCATTTTAAATACAGATGGCCAAACCCTGATACCTGTGAACCGTGAGACCATTGCGGCAGTTTTCAAAATACCTGATGAAGGCCTGGTGAACTTCACTCCCACCCAGTCTCTAGCCCAATTCAAGGATAATGTTGACAGAAACAGAAGCCACATAGCAAGAAGATGGACTAAAACCAATTACAAAGGAGGTTCGCGGTTGACCAAATCCCTCACTAAGGATCATATGAACCCATTGGTACATGATCTGGTGGTCCCCCTCCACCGATTGAAAGGCTTAGAACAGGCCCTGTACTTCGACGAATGGATGTTTCATTTTGTGGAGATAGTTCTGGAAGGAAGGCAGCATATAGATTGGGCTGAGATAGTAGCCGCGTCTCTTAGGGATCAACTTAAACAAAATCAA
>MU223609.1:859144-877804 GCA_018584345.1 Thuja plicata
TAGAAGATGGAGATCAGGGTGTCGACGCAATGGTCAAGTCTTTCATTGATGAAATGAATGCTTTCAAGGAGAGTGAAGCTCCGAGAGTTCACGACCTCACCAGGACCGCCAATATTGAGGCTATGCTAATCTTGAACTGGGGACAATTGTCAAAACAGGCGGAGAAAATCCAGAAAATGTGCTAGGAGAAGAACGCCACACACGCCAAGCTGATCGCGTTAAAAAATCTGCACGCCCCGCCTACTCAGGAGCTGCTCCGTGTCTTCCGGTCTTGGAAGCTAGTAAAAATAGCCACATCAGTAGATACACAGGAAGACTGAACCGGTTTCAGTTTTAGTTTCTTAATTTATCCTGCTTTAAATCTTTTCCGAGGACTTGGTATAACTGTTAACTGTTTCTTGCTTTAATTGTGTCTGAGAAGTCGGGTTTTTCGGGAGGCTTTCTCGGACTGTAAAACTATTTAAGATGGAGCTTAATACTTTGCAAAGGGTTAGAACAGAAGAGAATAGAGGGAATAGATAGAATATAGAATAGTAGTAAAATCTTTGCATTTTCTGTTTTATGCAATAGCCTAAGTGACTGATGATATCTGGACTTTGAGCCAGTTATGCTAGGACACTTGTGCATGAATTTATTTTGATCTTTGAATCAGATAATGAAATACATGTTCTACTTTGAGAGAGTTATATTTTGAGCTATGTACGTGTGACTCTATTTCAGTCATTTAGTTTAGATTTCTGAATTCCTGTTTCTTATAGGTAGATAGTTAGCCATGTGATTTTCTTGATCAGTTAGTTAGTTTAAATCTCTTCAGAAAATAGTTTCATGTTTTTTCTCTTAAGTTTAGCAAGTTCCATTGATTTACCTCTTCTGTCCAAGAATAGTTGAGAGATCTTTTACTGCTTTTCAATTAAAATCTTAGATGTTAGATTGTAGTCTTCATTCATTGAAAATCTTTGGAAGGGAGTTGTACCTTTGTAAAATTTAGAGGGAAGCAAAGTAAATGCTTACCCGACTGTTGTTTAATGATTTTTTTTCAAGGGCATAGGGTTAGAGGATAAACATCCAGATTTTAGGAGAACAAATCTGTTAGCCAACAAGTCTTTAGCCTTCTTAATCCCAACTACTTTGAGCATATTCTATCAAGAAATTGTGGTTTGGGTCCATTTATCAATATCAATGTCATGCTGAGATACTTGTTCATTATACCATTCTATGATTTTAACAACATCCTATACATCCTCATCTCCCCTAAGGGATGTATTAAGAGAAAACCCTTGCTTCTTGGGAGTTTCAGATCCTCGATCCTTAATAAGCTGAATAGAAGTGAAAATGGGGTGGTGATCAGACAGGGTGAAGGGGAATACTTTCACACAATTATTCTCGGGTGGGGGGACAACTAAAATAATGCTTATTAAGGTAGAATTTATCCAACTCTCTAAAATTTTGACTAGGTATACTAGATCCCTTTTGATTCCCTTTTATTGTCAGCCAAAGGATCAAATAAGTTTAGTTTGTTAATCATCCTTCTCTAGAAGAGTGGTTCATTCCCTTTCCATTCAAATATAAGACCACCCAACTTGTCTTGGGCTCTCTCCACCATTTTAAAGTCTCCTACAAAGATCCATGGAACCATACCCAAATATGTTATCCACCTCCACAACTCAATTTTTCCATTGTGATCATTGGGAGCATAAACAAAGAACACCCAAATTATGTGCTATCTAACTTAAATCTGATCTAGACTACCCTGTTTCAGGGTGAAATTCCCCATTTTTGGACAACATTCTTCTAGTTGGGACCTACCAGAATGGAGGTCCCTCCCTTGCCTCTTGGATTTTGGGTAGAGAAAGCATTTGCATCTTTCCAGATACACTTGAGGGAAATGTATAGCTCAAATCCTATTGCCTTAACTTCTTGGATCATGATAATATCCAAGTTTTTATGGGATTTAAGAAGTTTTTTACCCACATGTTTCCTATCAGAGGCCTTTATCCCTCTAACATTCCAAGATGCACATTTGATAGTCATGATAGAGTCTTACTTATCAGTTTCTATGGTTTTCCTAAATCCTTTGAAGCATTTAGGGATATCCAATCTAGGGGTTTTAGACATTTTAGGGTTCACATTAGTGAGGAGAGGTCTACCCCTCTTCTTGTTTAGAATGATTCCTTCTCTAGATTCTGCAGAACCTATATTCAAAGAATGCTTATCCATCTTGTTCCCTTTAGAGGTATCAACAGTAAATAAAAATGAATCATCCTTAGTAATACCCTGTGGATTATCATTAGACTTGTCGATCTCTCCTTCTTCAAGCTCAAGCACCTTCCTCTGAGATGGGTCCACCTCTTCTCTCCCTATAGGGAGGGTAGAATCCTCCTCATGCCTCCTCACTTTAGCTACATATGTCTATTGATCAGGTGGAAGTGGAAGGGGTGGGGGAGTAGGGATAACAACTAAGAATGCATTAAGTTTATCATTAATATCTGAATTGGTAGGAGGGGTGGCCCCTCCCATTCCATCTCCCTAATCAAGATTCAAGGTCTCTCCTAATGGGGTGGAGGTCATAGAAAAGTCTTGAGGAATGCATATCCTATCTATAGGAAAATAAAGGGATGCATCAAACTTAGAGGCAGACCCTTAACCTTGGGGAAGGATGAAGTACACTTTTGATTTAGGTTGAGAAATACATTTGTTCTTCAATGCTCTGTCTCTAATTTTTCCAATGGCAAGTTGTTGGGCATTCTTTATTCTATGTTTTTGTTTTTTTTTTGAACCATTCAGCCAAAAATCTAGGGCGTCAATGCTAGGAATATCTTCAAGGGGTTTTGGGATAAAAAAATCCAACTAGAGAGGCTCAGACTGAGCATCAAAATGTCCTTTTAGTTTATCCAAGGTAGCACTAAGAGTTGCAGAATCTTGAATCCATTCAGGGGGCAAAATGTGGACTAGGGGGAGGATTAGGGGTAGCACTGGGGATAGAGGTTGTCAAAGCCATGATAGGGTTACTCTTACGCTCGAGATTAGGGTTAGGAGCCACTTTAGAGTGCACAAAATTTCTCTTTTTAACAATAGGATAGTCTTCCTTTTTGTGTCCTTTTCTACAGATAAAACAACCATTTAATCCACCTAGGAAGGTGACCAGGGAACAAATTGGAGAAGAATCTAGGTCAAACTATATGGTTTCAGGGAGATCTACCCCAGGTTTGACAGATAAGAGGACTCAGACATCCATGTTAGGGATAAGAACATTAGACTAGTCAATCCTAAGTACTTTACCAATTGGTTCTAGCATAAGAGGAAGAAGGTTCAAAAGGAACAAAGGGAGGTTGCCGATGATCAGCCACCTAGGGCTAGACAGAGCCAAAAATTCTTCTTGGGAGGCATCAAGTGACCAGGGAATGGCCCTAAACTCATAGGGACCAACTCTCTAGAATTGATTATCAACTATGGATTTTTGTGATTTAGGGTCATAGAGAAACAAGATAAATAAATCTTTCTAAAGCATACGATAGTAGGAAAAATGATAGCCCATCTTGTAACCCCAAGTCTTTTGGAACCAATCATTAAGAAAAAATTTGGAAGGAATTTTGGTAATGTCTAATGCAGCAAAAAAATAGCACATTCCTTAAGCCTAGACTTCTCCTGATCAATAGCAACACCTATTTGAAGATTCAGCTTAATAATCAACTTGGGAGGGATAGTAACGTTACCTCCATCTCTTTTACCGGTGGTGGCTTTTTGGGCTTCACTCGCGAGAAAGACGGATCCTTTCGGTAGTCTGCACTCATTTTGGAAGGCCTTCTTGAAGGTTTTTTCTTTGGGAGGGGAGGATTGTTTCTCTCCATCATTGTTTTGCTGAACATTGTCTCCTGAATCACTAGAAGAGGCTGAGGACCGCGTTCAAGAATCCACGATGATGCTATGAACAATGCAGGAATGGTGCTAATTAACATCTCTCATGGGCTTATTAATGCTTGGTATCAAGTTGGGAGTTAATGCGCCGTGCGAAGTAGATGTCATTAATGATAGGTTGTCAAGTCTCATGGGACAACAAATCTTATAGGTCAATGGGTTCTAGGGTTAGATGGAGGGTGTGCTGAGTTGTAGAGCGTTTCTAAATCAGGACCTTATTCTAATTTTTCTTTTAGGATCTCAATAATTATCTATAATAATATATTTTAATAATTAAAATTATAACAATTAGAAATATCATTTTTAATTATAACCATTTTAAAAATGATTGATTATAAATTATTTATAATAATTTTCAAATGTTAATTAAATTATTTGGTAAAATATAACAAAATCATAATTTTCTTTTAATTATTTTCTAAAATATAATAATAATCTTAATTGCATTTTACTAATTATTTATTAATTATATATGATCAATAATATTATATAATATAATATAATTAAATAGTAAATATATTAGAATGTGTAATAGTTATAAATATAATATTTATTAAATGGAAAAATATAGTTAAATCAAAAAATTTAATTTGAAATATAATCCAAAATTTTAATTTGAAATAGTACAATACAAGTAAACATTCATCACAAAAGTTTTTAAAAAAATTTATTTTTTTAACACAATATGCATAAATGTCGGGTAATGTGCCCTCAAAAATTCCCTGAAAACTTGGACAGACATAGTGCTTGCTAGAAATCCGTATATAAGACCCCAAGTTTTTTATCCAATGAGATAGCTCAAAATTAATTTTCTTATTTTATAAATGTAAGAAACATGCATCTCTACTATAGAAAGTATTAATTGTATAATAAAGTTTTAAAATAGTTGATTTTGATTGGTATAAATAAGAAATTTTTATCACTCGTTAGCAAAAACTCATTGCAATAGCATATGCCTAATGGAAGTGTACTAATAAACCTTTAAAAATGAGAAAATATTAAAGTAGTGAGCTTCTATTTAAGACTTCTTGCACAAATTATCACCTTGTTTCATTTATGAGGAAATATTAAAGTAGTGAGCTTCTATTTAATTATATATAATTAATTTTAATAAATAAAAAATAAATATGAATCTAGACACTGAAAATTCTTCGTTGTCTAATAAAAATACCTAATGTTATCCTACCCTAACCCACTAATTAGATAATGTTGGGTTTTGGTCAATGAAAAAATAGATTTTCTACTCATACATTGTCTTATTTATAATATTTATTGGTTCAGTTCAGCTTTAGCTCAAGTTTGTCTTCTTTCCCTCATAGAATCGATCCCTCCCTCATTATAGAATCGAACCCTAATAACTCTACTAAGAAGCTTGGTATTTTCTCCTCAATTTTAAATAACCTCATGTGAAGGAAAATGTTCCTTGTTCAATCCCTCCACATTCTACTTAAAATAAGGCCCTAGATGCCAATTCCATTATTTATGCTAAAAATAAAATTTTGCCTTTAAGAACCTCCCAAAATTATTATTTTACATTATGAATTTGGGTCTACATGATCCTCTTTCTCTAAAGGTTCCCCTATTATTCCTTCATTCACCGACAACCCCCCTTTAAGTCCTCATTCATCTTCTCGAGCCTGACCTACGACATCCATAATGATATTATTGGTATTGTGTAGAGTTAGGTCTCATAATTTTGTTGACTTTGTCAGCCCCATTTCCCTCCCCCCCCCCNCACCCCCAAAAAAAAAAAAAAAATCAATTAATGAGAGAGTGTAGTGGGGGAAAATCCCCTCTTATGAGGTATGAGGGACTATCCATCTAGTAGGGGCCTAAGGGAAGAGCCCATGGTAAGGATGCAAATTAATAACCCAAGTGGTGGCATCATGCTCAGCCACAGGTTGGTTTGGGTCATTGTTAACATTAATGGTGTTGAGAAAAAAATTTGTAACATCTATTCCCCTAATGATAATAGGGATAGGATTCAACTATGGTAGTATATGTCTAGCTTTGAAATGGTCCCGTGGATTATGGGAGGGGATTTCAATATGATTGAATCTTATCAAGATAAGACAAGAGGTAATGCGTTTAAATGGAAGGGTAATGAAAAAATTTCTTGTGTAAAATGTTCCAAATTTAACACCAATAGTATGACCCTCTAGTTGGTAACAAAAAAGAACATAAAGGTATTTGGTTTACTTGGTCAAATTATCAGGCGGGAAACAAAAGAATCTATTGCGGGCTAGATCAATTTTATGTCAATAAAAATTATTTTAGTTTTGTAAAAGGCAGAGATGGGAGCAGTGTGAAGGTGGTTCCATATACTCTTTCTGACCACCACCCAATATGATGTTTTATCTTCCAATTAGGGAGGAGATATGTTGAATGTGAAGGCAAGAAAGGCTTTGCACTCAACACTAGCCTTTTGAAGGATGATGATGTTTTTTTACCTCTATTAGCATTATTAGGTGGTTTAACTTATTGATTGCCAAACACAATAGTGCTATTGAAAGGTGGAATCAGGATGTTATTAGCTAGAAGTCCCTCTTTCAAGTTGTGGGAGAGAAGAAAGCTAAGGATGAGAGAAAATAGGAAGATAACTTGCAGAAATAACTATATAGGATAGAAGAGACTTTTTAAAGGGACCCTAGTAACTTGTCTCTCCTCAATTGTAACAATAATGTAAAAACTAAGTTGAGGAAGGTGCAGAACAATAAGATTCAGGGGAAAGAACCCAAACCAAGTTGAATTGGATAGCACAAGGAGATAAGTTTTTTAAGTTCTTCTTTCAGATGTTAAAAAAAGGAAGCTAGGGTTAGAATATACACAACCTGGGATGATGGAATTATAGCTGAGACACAAGAAGACATATTGAGGGCCTTTTCCAAATTCTATTAGTATTTATTCATGACTGAGGACATAAGCAAGGATATGGAGGCTGCAAGGGAAAGAATTAAGAAATGTATACCCAAAAAGGTGACCAAATAACAAGAGGAAGTGTTGGAGGGACAAATTATGATGAAGGAGATACAAGATACTATTGGATCCCCCAACAATGACAAGGCCCCAGAGCCAGATGGTCTTCATGTTGAGTTTTATAAGCAAAAAATTGGTTGGGTGACAAAGGACCTACTGCAAGTATATCAAGAGGTAGTTCAAAGTGGCAGTCTAGGGTCAAATATTAACTCAGGCCTCATTAAGTTAATCCTGAAAGAAGGTGATATAACTCTTATAAAAATTGGAGACCTATCACCCTTTTGAATGTTTCATAAAAAAATTTGGCTAAGGTTTTGGCCTGAAGATTGGCTACAATGCTCCCTAACATCATTAGTCTGAATTAGACAGGTTTTATTAAAGGTATATATATACTTGAAAACATAGTAACATACTAGGAGGCTTTGGATTAGGAAAAATGTTCAGGGAAGAAGGCTTGTGTGGTTCTACTTTATTATGATAAGGCATACAATAGAGTGGAATGTATCTTCCTCGTGATGATGTTAAAACTTTAGGATTCCCCACCTTGTTTAGGAAAATGGGTTTAACCCTTCTTAGAGGTGCAAGAGGTGCTATAAAAATTAATGTTGTAAGGTCTAAAACATTTGAATTGTCAAGGTCTATCCACCAAGGATTCCCACTTTCACCCTCCATATTTGTTATTGTAGTGGATGCTCTATTTTACTTGTTTAGGGAAGAGACTATCGCACCTATAGTTAAAGGAATATCCCTTCCTAATGGTGAGTATATTTTAAACATCCAATTTGTAGATGATACTTCTATTCTGTTTGAATTGGAAAAGACTAAGTTTGAGAATCTTATGATAAAGTTAAATATATTCTATGAAGCATCTGGGAGTAAAATATCTCTCCCTAATTAATTTTTCTTGGATAGGAAGATCATCCACCTAATTGGTTTGATAATGACATAATGAAGTGGGGAGACCCTAATCTCATTATAAGATATCTAGGCATCCATTTTTTGGTTTACCTTGACCTTAAAGAGATGTGGAGCTGGGTCATTGCCAAAATAGATAGAAAGTTTGATAAATGGAATGGGAACTTCTTATCATTGGATGGAAGGGTACAAGTTTGTCATAAAAAAATTTCTTCCTACTTCCTTTACTACTCCTCTGCTTGGTTGTTCAATCAGGCCCAATTTTCTTACATTCAAAAGAAAGTGAGAGACTTTCTTTGGTCAGATGGTAGGGGTGGGCATAAACATCATTGTGATAGGTGGAATTATTGTTGCATTGATAAAGAGATAAGTGGGTTAGGATTGAAGGATCTCAAATTGCAAGGGGTTGTGTTGGCAGTTAAATGGATATTTAAAGCAGCATGTGGAGATGAGCCATGGAAAGTAATTATAAGAAATAACATTAGTAGAAGAGTTCCAGATAAGGCCCCTTCTTGGAAAGGTATGGATATCATTGATATCTTGGTTCGACACATCCAATTTAAGGTGAAAGGATCTATTGTTTTTAAATCTTTGTGGAAATATTGGGATTATGTGAAAATGTTCATTTCTAATAATGGGATAGTAGATGGAAAAGGTATAATCTATGGAGAGAAATCAATTTGGTGGAATCTAAAGAAAGGGAACAAACATCTAGCCATGTTGCAGGACTGCTTGGCTAGGAAATGGGTAGCTAATGGAATCAGATAGTTTTAAGATATTCTGGTGGTAGGAGGGTTGGTGGAATGGGATGACCTAAGAAATTGATATGATATTCCTCAAAAACAAAGGAGGACTAATGATACACTAAGAGAGGCTTGTATTTCACTCATGTTACCTAAATAATCCACTATAGATTCAGATAGAGATGCAAATCTAAAGTGGTCATATAGTAGTAGATTTCCTAACACTAAGGCTAGGGGGATATACAAGATAATCACCCATAAACCTGAAATTTTCAACCACCTTAATTCCTGTTGGAGCCTCTCCATTGAGCCTAAGAATTGGAGTAAACTTTTGTCTTCATTATGGCATAGACCTATCCTACCTAAACAAACCTACTTCATGTGGCTCTTGATCTTGCACAAATTTCATCTTAGAAAACTTGATGGGGACTTTAATGTTTTTTTTCCTATCATCGGTTTCTTCAAACTATGAAGCACCTGTTATTTGATTGTTTATTTGCTAGAGAAATTGGGGGTCTATTTGGTCTTAATTTCCACCAACAGTTTGAAATATTTGACATTCTTTCTAGGTCTCTTAGTGGTTATAGTAAAGGTTGCATCACATTTTGGTCTGTTCTTTATGTTTATGTTTTATGGGCCATTTGGAAGTTACGTAACAAAGATATATTTCAAAGTAAATCTCAATTCCTTATTGAGTCTCTGCAGAAACTCATTTATGATAATGTTGCAATGTAGATTATGTTGGAAATTCATCACTTTTGTATGTTATGAATCACTTTTTGGTTTTCATTTATGGAAACACATCTGGCATATTGATCGATTGAATAGAAGTTAAGTTTTGGTGATTCAGTTTTGAAATTGACTAAGTACAGAAGCATAAATATAGAGGTATTTTGGGTATCAAAGATCAAGATCGATGAGTTATCACATGTGAGCTTAGAGGAAGATACTATGGGGTATGTATGACTTATATCTAAGATCAATTTGATTTTGGTGATGAGTACAGAGAGTTAGAGAGATTTGAAGACAGTTGATAACATCAGAACAATGATACAGAGCAGTTGGATAACAACAATGATTTGGGGAGTATGACTTGGACTCCTGGCAAGATAAGTTGGATTATCATTGTGGATAATCTATATTTTGGTTATGTAAGATCTCTAACTTTGTATTTTCTATGTGCAGTATTAATTCTATTTTTCATTGAGAGCCAACTGTGTAATATTTGTTAAGAGAGTGGACTTGGTAATAAGAAAGATATACATACCTTTTGTAAAGCGAAGATATACAAGAGATTTATGAGAAAATATATGTGTATGTGTGAATGGTAGAGCAGAGGATGACAAAGATCATTGGAGAACTATGGGTGGAACCATCTAAGCATTGAAGATGCCTATTTTGTTCATTATTGAAGAACACTTTGTAACATAATTTTTGTTGTAAGAGTTGTAAGCTCAGTTGGCCCCTAACAGGGTGTTGTATACCTTTAACAGGGTTGTATTCCTCTAACAAGGAATTGTACTATGTAATATTTAGCTCTTAACATGGCTAGGTCTCCTAACATGGACATTATACTTTAGTGGATGCTTGTGGGTACCAACTCCACTGGGGTTTTCCCTTGGTCAAGGTTTCCTTGACAACAAATAATGGTGTTATGAGTTCTATGTTATTTGTTTATGCTCCTTTCATTTCAGGAAGTTTATGGTTTATGTGGAATTGGTTTAAATTTTATTTTAAGTTCTGTAATATTGATACACCCCCCCCCCCTCTTAGTATTAATTAATCCTAACAATTGGTATCAGATATTTTGGCCCTTGGAGAGAAAGCTTAACAACTTAAGGGAGATCAGAATGGATTCAGATAATTTGCAAGATAAATTTGAAGCTGCAATTGAATACCTTGATAAAGAAAAAGAGTAAAATGGTGACTTGAGATTTAAATTAAGGAGAATTGATAGATTCATCAAGAAACTTAAGGACCAGCTTGAACTTTCCAGAAATTAGAGACAATATCTTATGGTTCAGATAAAAGAAGATTCAGATAATGATAATTTAGATTAGATAAAGAAACTTGAACAAGAGAATGACACCTTGAAGATTGAGAATGAAGAAATGGCTAAAGAGATTCAAAAAGAAAAGAATGCTAAGATCAAGATGGAAGATGCTTTAAAAAATGCAAATGTTCCGATGGAACAAATGAAGAATGAGGTTGAACATTACAAGAACAAGTATCTAGAATTGGAGAAATATAATTAGATCATAAAGGGTGAACTTTTTTATACAAACAAACACATTGAGAAACTTCACATGAGCAGTGACTTGATCGATGAACAAAGAGGTAGAAAGAAACCTAAAGGAGACATGACTAGTATTGGCTTTAATGAAGTTGAATGTTCCAAGAATCAAGAAGAGAAACCTGATGCGAAGATTGATGTAGAAAAACCTACTCTTGAAGAACCTAAAGAATAGATCAAACCTTTCAAAGGTAGATGTTTTGGTTGTAACAAGTTTGGACACATGAAAAGAGATTGTAGAGGTAATGCCCGTTTCAAAACTTTTTCTTGTTATTGTTTTAACTGTAATGCATATGGGCACAAGAAGACAGAATATAGGAAACCTGATTAGACTAGATATAGACAAGACAACAATAGAGGAGAATCAGCAGCTAAGATCACATGCTATAAATGCAACAACCTTGGACACATTGCAAGGAATTGTAAATTACAAGTTAATAAGAATAGAAGACCTCCTATATGTTACAAATGCAAGAATCTAGGTCATATAGAAAAGTTTTGTAGGTATAATGGAGTAAATAATAGAAGAGTACCACCTCCTATGAATACAAAGAAGAATGACAATGATACTGGTAAAAGTATTGCAAAAGTCAAGAGTGATTTTGACAAATTTTCAAGAAAGTAGAAGATAACATCAGTGGTAAGATATGGGAAATCAAAGAGAAAAGTGAGATATTGGTTTAGGGAGAGACAATAGATGCTACTGAATCTTTGTCTAATGCTAGAAAAGAAGAATCAACCTAATTGGTTGAGCATGGCCTTAGGGGGAGCATTGGATGAGAAAAAAAGAATATATCTAGCCCCTGATTATGTGGATTAATCTCTAGTGAGCTAAGGTATTATATTTGCCAACATCATGGAATATATATCTAAGAGTACAATATCAGACGATGCATATATTATGATCGCGAGATTTGTGACTGACTGGATAGTATTGGGTAATGTGATTTTTTAACACTTAATGATGTATAAAGCACATAATGGTTATCTATTTCCTTACCATTTGATGAGCAGAGACCTAAGGATATTAGAGAGCAGAGAGATTCTGACTATCCAACAACTACCTTGCATGATCGATCGAAGCGAATACTCAGAATTCAATGTGTAAAATGTATTTACATAATTTACATCTACAGAATCTATGGATGCACCTTTGATATATGATGTTGTGGATAGACCTAGGTATAAATTCAAGAAGCATCCTTTTAATTCATGTTAAGACAACCCTGAAGGAGCATTTTCCTAGACACCTCACGTTCTCTTGCATGTAGAAGACATTAGGGCATATATTCATTGTAAGTATGACATATTGGGTGTTGATGAAATTCGAGTGAGATGGAGTACATGATGGATAATGGAAAAATGAGAGATGAGTTCAAACTTGTAGATGAGTTAAACATTATGAAAATTTTTGACATACAAATTCAGCGAAAAGGAAAAGTTTAAAATATTGTCAAGTAGAGTTCATGATCAGTTTATCTGGATAGGTGAGAAAACTGTAATGATTTGTAGTCAACTAATACATGAGATCACTCGATTGGATAATACTGGAGTCATCCCTGTGGCAGAGAAGAATATAAAGAAGAAATTTGAAACCCTAACACACTCAAAATGGGATAGGTGAGCTATGACAATGAATGACATTTATCTAGGGGATGTGAGATTGATTTCAATGATACTTGGTTACAAATTTTACTATAGTAGTAGACCTAATTCAGTGTCTGCAGGAGTAAAACTGATGGCTTACAGAATGTTGAAATATAATACTAAGTACAACCTATGAGAAGTATTGGCACAATAGTTTTTGGATAATGTCAAGTTGATAAAGAAAGACAAGTCCAAAACCTTTATATTTGGTTCACTACTAGTCCATATGTACATTCACATTGAGCACAAATTTCCAAGCATGCACCCTAGTGGTTAGAGAAAAGGGATATCTACTAGTATTCAGATTTCTGAGAGCTACTGAAGACAAAATAGCACATGGGTTGATGGAGAACTATTTGCAATGATTAAGATTCTTCATACGTAGATGAAAGAGAGATATAGGATTCCTGAAGACTTAGTTGAAAAATATAAGGACACAATATGTTTTATGGTTGAGACAGACAATGTGTGTTTTGAAGTAGTTATACCAAGGAATAAATGGTGTTATCCTATGGGATATGAGGTGAGTTCATAAGTCCTAACTATGCAGATTGAACATGTTCTGGCATCTGAAGTAGATTCATCTAAGAAGAGATAAGGTACTTATGAAGAAAAATCAACTAAAGTAAGAGAGGAAAAACTAGAGGCTTGAGGAAAATGAAAGTAGACAAAATTATTCATGAATGTGGTGTTAAGGCAGGATTGACTCAGGAAGAATTAAAGGAAGGAAAGAAGAAGTTAGCAGAATGTTCTTCTGGATTGGCAAGTACTGCTACTGCAGCCATTCCACATCATGAAGTTGTGATAGTAGATACTCTACCTTCTACTATTATTGATGTTTTCACCCCTTCATCACCACTGAAGTCATCACAAGAAGGGGTAGTTAAGATTGTACCTCAGAGAAGCACTAGATCCAACAAACCACATTCACCACCTAAAGTACAGAGGACTGAGAGAGAAGAAAAGAAAGTTGAAAGTGACAGACATGTATGGAAACTAGACTTGAAAATGATTGAGAAGAGAGCTATTGAGAAAGGGAAGCTAGTTTCTATAAACAAGTACTATGATAGCTATGACAAAACTGATAAACATATGATTCAAGATATTGTAGTAAATCACCTACTTGTTTTCAAGAAAAATATGTTAGAGATAGAGGGAAGTGTACTTGAAGAGCTATATGGTAGACTAGAAATAAGAAAATAGTTAGCACATATTGAAGATGAGACTATCATAAATCAAGCAATTGATAACATGTTACCTATAATTTCTATGCAAGAGAGAGATAGAATATTTAGTGAGCTGAAACCTTTATTCAAGACCAAGGCAAGGTTAGTAAAGATTATGGAAAGAAGGTATGGTGAAATTATTGAAGAGACACGGAGAGAATTGGATCAGATACTAATGGTTACTATGCCTGAGAAGACTCCACCTCCTAAACCTATAATGCCTACACCTTTAGGAATGGGAGAGAGTTCCAAAATAGCTGAGGCAAGTGTTGAGAAGAGAGAAGATGATATGCAAACAAATTTCTATGTATCTTGTGTGCCTATGACTCTTGACACTTCACATGATAACAAGGATCCATTCAAAGGAAACATTGACAATATAGTGGATGAGGATGAAGAACAAAAAGAGGAAGAAAAGAGAGAGGAAGAACATAAAGAAATGGAGAAGAAAGAAGAAGCAAAAGTTGAAGTCAAAAATGAAATTGAAACATCTTCTATCTTATTTTTGTCAAGTACAGACAAACCTATTGATGTTGATGTTTATCTCATGGATGAGGATGAGTTGGTGAGTCTATCTTTCACCGCACTCACTAAAGAAAAAGGAGAGATTTGAGCAGAAAAGTGACAAGAAAACTAAAGTAATGTCTAGAGCAATCGATACTATGAAAAAATTGCTTCCAGTACCTATTGTTTATCAAAGAAGAGATGATGTAGAAAACTTGAAGTTAGCACTTGATGAGTTTGATGATCACTATGAGACCTTAGTGAAGATTGCAAAATAAAAGGAAGAGAAGAGCTACTTGGAGAAGAAATTGATGGAAGTTTGCAAGTCTATTTCATGGGACTTGGGAATTTTGAAATTTGTTATAGAAAAAGGTAAGATTTGTGTTGCACATGGTAGGATACTATTTAGTTATTGCATGAACCCAATCAAACATGTTTAGAAAATTGAAGATGTTATTGCTAAGGATAGGGCAACCTTGAACAATATGATGGACAGTTGTGAGACCTCCTCACAATTGGTAATAGAAATGGACAAAGAGGTAACAAGGATTTTGGATAAGCTTGATGTATTGGATATAGAGAAAGGGAGATTCATGTCAAGATTTAAGTTTAATCACTCCTAAACTATCAATTCTTGAAGTACATTTATTAGATAAGGAGAAGACAATAGAATCACTAATGAAATCTATGCCTACAGAGTTTAAAGTAGTAGAGACATCATCATATGCACTGAATGGACTAATTCATGTTAGTCAACTATTGGTTGAATCATGGAGCACAGAAGTGAAGATCTTGGAGGATTATTTTCAAGATATTATAAAAATGGTGAGCAAGCACTAGTTGTATTACTTTTTTATGCACCTTTGTCATTGTTGGCAAAGGTGGAGAAGAGAGAAGAAAAAAATGAATAAATGAGAAGAGATAAATAAAAAATGAATAAGGTAGAAGAGAGAAGAAAAATGAATAAGGGAGAAGAGAAAAGCATAATAGAAGAGGAAAAGAGGAGAGACAGTTTTTGTGTTGGAAAACTTAGTCAATTTTTTTAGAAGTGTTGCCATCAATTCCAAAGGGAGAGATTGTTGGAAACTGATCACTTTTGTATGTTATGAATCACTTTTTGGTTTTTATTTCTGGCAACACATCTTGCATATTGATCGATTGAATAGAACTTAAGTTTTGGTGATTCAGTTCTAAAATTGACTAAGTACAGAAGCAAAAATACAAAGGTATTTTGGGTATCAAAGATCGAGATCAATGATTTATCATGTGTGAGGTTAGAGGAAGATAATATGGGGTATTTATGACCTACATCTAAGATTTATTTGAATTTGGGGATGATTACAGAGAGTTAGAGAGATTTGAAGATAGGCGACAATAGCAGAACAACGATACAGAGCAGTTGGATAACAACGATAATTTGGGGAGTATCACTTGGACTCCTGACAAGCTAAGTTGGATCATGATTGTGGATAATCTATATTTTAGTTATGTAAGAAATCCGACTTTGTATTTTCTCTTTGCATTATTAATTGTATTTTTCATTGAGAATCAAATGTGTAATATTTGTTAAGAGAGCTGACTTGGTAATAAGAAATATATATATATATATATATATATATATATATATATATATATATATANAAAAAATATATATATATATATATATATATATATATATATATATATATATATAAAGACATTTTGTAAAGCAAAGATATATAGGAGATTGATGAGTGAATATATGTGTATGTGTGAATGGCAAAGCAGAGGATGACAGAGATCATTGGAGAACAATGAATGGAACCATCTAAGCATTGAAGATTCTTGTTTTGTTCATTATTGAAGAACACTTTGTAATAGAAGTTTTGTTGTAAGATCTGTAAGCTCAGTTGGCCCCTAACAGGGTGTTGTATACCTTTAACATGGTTGTATTCCTCTAACAATAATTGTACTATGTAATATTCAACTCCTAACAAGGCTAGGTCTCCTAACCGGGACATTATACTTTAGTGCATGCTTGTGGGTACCATCCCCACTGGGGTTTTCCCTTGGCTAGGGGCTCCTAGAAAAAAAATAATGGTGTTACAAGTTCTGTGTTATTTTTTTATGCTCTTTTCATTTTAGCAAGTTTATGGTTTGTGTGGAATTGGTTTAAAGTTTATTTTAAGTGTTGTAATACTGATTCACCTCCCTCTTAGTATTACTTAATCCTAACAGGTTACATTCATTTTGAAGGTAGATGAAAATAAGTTCTTGGATATTATCAATAGAGAAACAATAGAGGTACTTAAGAAAGTGGTCTTTTATGGGTACACTTCAGAGGTGGAAGAATCAAAGGCAGTCATCTTTGATCAAGCTCTCAGTAGGATAAAGAAGTAGTTACAATACAACATGCGAAGGATGGAACAAGAACACATGGTCATAAATATTTCATTTGGAGGTTTGCATCATCAAGAGAGTCAGACCTATGAAAAAGTGACATAGACAATACCTATTCCATAGGAGCAGGTGATCGAAGATATTCCCATTCCTCAGCACCCCTATTCTGCCTATATTCATGAGGGAAGACTTCTCACATGGATGTATAGATCAGTGGGATGGACTGCCTGGGTCCCATGATAATTCATAGTTTGATATAGCCTCAAGAGGTTTAGATAGAAGTACATTTTGGTATATGATCAATGTATATAATCAATGTTTGTAGACTTTAGTTTAGTTTTGATTGTTTTATATGATCAATGTAAGGGATAAACTGATGTACTTTTCAAGAGTTATTTTGTGGGGTAATCTGATATAGGAACACTCTTATGAAGATGTAAAACTTTTCTCATTATATTCAAGAGGAAAAAAAAGGATCAAGGGTAGTTCCCTCAAAGAAAATATTGTCCATTATTTAATAAAGGATTTGGCTATTGTTTTGGCATGTATATTAAACTACCAAAGGGTCTTGATAAACAAGTGGTTGTGTGATGTGAAATATCATTAGATTATAATTTTCTCTTCATTGGATAATAACATAAAATGGATGTAGTTTTCGTGTGGATGCAGCCCACATTGGGTGAACCATGCTAAATTTGTGTGTTATTGCGAGTTGTTATTTTTTCCTCTTTTTATTTTGCATTATATTTGATAATGTTTATTTCTTTGGTTAGCATTAACCATAACAACATATGCATAAACTATAAATATTATCCTTGTCCAAGGTTGTCAAATACATAGGAATGGGACAAGTTGATGAGGACATTTGAGAATCTATGAAGACGGTAGCTAGAAATGTTGATAAGTGGGTAATTTTAAGATAGTTTCTACCATGGTTAAGGACCAAAAGAAGATAGAACATGTGATTGGTAGTCTTTATTCCAGTGAGAAAAAAACTTAAAACACACGTAAGATATCAATGCTTTCTACAAGGAGACAATTAAGAATACAATTGTTAATCTACATATCTTTCAATATGAGCTTAAAAACAAAGGTTAATCATAAAAGATTCAAAGTTGCTATTGGTTCTACTAGTTCCTCTCCTTGTTCCAGTAATAAATGTAAGGACAAAGTAAATTACAGGATCAACATCAATCCCACTTATGAGGCGAATGTTATTAGAGCATTTCCCTTCTCTGACAAGTTAGAAGATTTTAAACAAGGAGTGGCAAACCATCAAGGGTTTCAAACTTATGGGTTATAATTAGTTGGTGTCCCTAGTCCCCCCTATGTTTTTTGGTATTTTCCACCTTAATAGTTGTTTTGTTTTTTTCAAAAACCTTGGCTATAACTAATAAATAGTTTGTTCCAATAGTCATGCAAACTCTTGTATGTGTTAATTTTGGCCTTGTTAATCAACCACACACTTCAACATAGTCCTTCTTCACCAGGTACATACAAGACTAAATATGAGATTTTTCATCTTATCTGCCTGCGTGATTCGACCTCTTGCCTTCTATCTAGAAGGGGTTTTTGAAACTGCTCTTAGAACGAGAGTCTCACAACCATGGACCAATCTAAGAATGAATGATTTATCATGATGAATGCAATACAATGCAAGACTATGCTAAGAAATGAAAGATGTGAGATAATCTAAACATGATTGCTAAATGCCATTATTCTAGAAATTGAAGTTATGCTATTGCAAAAATGAAGTTATTCTATATGAAGCATGACAATAATTTAGTATTCTAACAATGCATATTTTTTCTAAGAATTCAGGGGATTTTGAATGAAGAATGAGAGTTATTTTATAGACTCTGAGAGGATAAGAATAGAAACTTTCCTTTTTTTTTAAATAAAACAAATAGAAAAGTCAATTTAAAACAGAAAGCCTTATTGAAAAGAATTCAATAAATTGTTTTCTTCCTGCTTTAACTATTTTCTTTCTTTGATTTAATATTGTTTTATTTGAATTTAATTATTTTATTTCTCTTTAAAACACAATTAATTCAAAGTTTCC
>MU223609.1:877854-889785 GCA_018584345.1 Thuja plicata
ATTCAATTAATTAAATAAATATGACCTCATAATTGCTTTTTCTCAATTATCTGAATATTAAATTCAATTATTGAAAATGAGGATATTTATTTAATAATTAAATATCATTTAATTCCTTTTTTATGTGGTTTGTTTAGCCAATAAATATTTAGGAATTAAATATAATGTATGATTAATATAGATTTAGGATTTTCTGCATTTGACACTCAGGTCAAGTAGAGTTAGTGAAAAACTCAGAATTGCCTAGTACAATAGGGCTTTGATGATTTAGAAGAGTGACAAATGCAACAAAATTGGTTAGGGTTACAAGACGCCAATTTTGGGGTGTTATATTTTGCCCCTCTTTGAATTGATGTGCGAGCAGCGCATTGATTCAAAGAATAGTCTGATGCCTGAAGCACAGAAGAAAGGATTTTGAACACCCAGTTTTGACCATGAGGTACGAAAAACTAAACATGGTGCCAAGTGATTTGAAAAGCATGGAACACCCAGTTTTGACCGTGAGGTACGAAAAACTGAACATGCCCCAAGTGGTTTGAAAAACATGGAACACCTAGTTTTGACTGTGAGGTATGAAAAACTGAACATGCCCCAAGTGGTTTGGAAAGCATGGAACACCTAGTTTCGACCGTGAGGTACGAAAAAATGAACATGCCCCAAGTGATTGAAAAGCATGGAACACCTAGTTTTGACCGTAAGGTATGAAAAACTGAATATGCCCCAAGTGATTGAAAAGCATGGAACACCCAGTTTTGACCGTGAGGTATGAAAAACTGAACATGCCCCAAGTGATGAGGATTTTTGAAAATCAGATTAGATTGATTGGATTAGATTTAGTGATGTAATCATCCTACCCGCTCGGGAGAGAAATCGAAAGATGACACATCATAATGATGATGAAGAGCAAAAAAATGCAGATAGATGTTGAGTCGAAGATCAAGAAGAACTCAGAATAGATTATGGAAGAATTCAGAAGATTCAGAATCAATTTTGAGTGATTTCAAGGTTGGGTTGACCAAGTTTGACTGGGGTTGACTAGAGTTGACCAAAGTTGACTTTTGAAGGAAAAAGTCAAAGATTTCAAAAAATGATGATATGATAAGATTCTGACGAGAAAGCAATGTCAGAAGGGTGACTGCACAAGCGTCTGATCGCGTCAGTCCTAAAAATTTTAAAATGCAATTTTGAGCTATATAGAAGTTTCAGATTTTGATTTGGATCATGAAAATGGATTCAGGATGGTCAAATTAGGTAGTGGTGCAATTTTCACGTAAAACGGAGCACTTTGAAAAATTAGGTCAAAACCTATATAAGGACGAAAATGGTCCTTTTCAAATCATTTCAACCCTTTGACTTTATGAATTGAGAGCTCTGAGTAGAAGAAAAAATGGTGGTCCTTTATAGAAGCCATCGATTCGAGTGATCTAGGAGACACAGCTGGCCCGCAGCGTACGGACCGCCTGTAAGTAGTCGATAAACCTCTCTGCAAATCAAATTTTATGCATTTAGGTTGATTTTTAGCATGTTTTTCACATTTTTTAAGTTGCTGGTCGTGGGTCATCGCGCAAAGAAGTAGTTTCTTCATGCCCCCCATAGGGAAATCTCACACGAAGAAACTACTACTTCACGCCACTCGATGCAAACACTCGCGCGAGTAAGTAGCCAATGTCACGCGAAAAACCCTTTTGGAAGGCATTTTCTCACGTGAAATGGCATAAAAAGTCACGCAAAATTGAAATATTGCGCGATACAAAGAACTTCTTCGCATGAAAGAGGACTTCTTCGCACAAAATTTTGCAATTTCACGTGAGAAAAAGTGATAAAAAAGAATAGGAAATTAGTCTACGTCGCGTCCAAAATCTTTTGTGTCAGCGTCGTTAATGTCTGTAGGATGTCTTGAATGCTTTCTTACTGCATTATGCTATGATTATTGTCGATTACTGATAGTGCTCTGTTGTTCATATGCCTTGCAGTTTGACTTTCCCGATATTGCATTCTGATTGCATCATCCGGCCATCAGCAGGTTGATATCTCGTTTAGATGATGCCGAGACAACACACATAGCTAAATTAGGGCTGAGTACGTTATGTGATATACCTGAGATTTGGGTAAATCACAGATTATTGGGAGCATTGGTTGAGCATTTCCATTTGAAAATGAACACATTTTACCTACCACAGGGGGAGATGACTATAACTCCTGAGGATATCTATAGGATTCTAAGGATACCGTTCATCGGGACCAGAGTTGAGTACAAGACACGACCCAAGGTGGGCACAGCAACATTGAGAGAGATCTTCCAAGATGACCTCGTGATGGGCAGAGTGATCCCATGGGAGGATTTGATTAGTTCATATGGTGGGACCCACAGGTTACCAGTGGTGCTAGCATGCCTCCTTGGGTGCTATTTGATGCCTGACCATGGATAGCACGGTCTAGAGTGCGGCTGGGGCAGGATGCTATAGCTGATGATGGCCCAGCCATGACATTATGGATGGGGTCAGTGCATGCTTGCACATATGTATCATGAGATTCATGAGATCGTCTATCGAGAGGAAAAGAGTATGGCTGCCGGAGTGTTTGTGCTACAGATATGGGCATGGGAGCATCTTCCCATCACCAGACCCATATGTGAGGATCTGAGGTAGTCCTTGGAGCCTTATATATGCAGATATAGAGGCATGGTTACCCAGCCCACACTAGGTAAGATTGATCAGTGGTGAGCTCAACTCGATGACCTATCAGTAGTGATATGGAGGCCGTGGAGGCTCACAGAGGCTTGGGACGATGCGGCGGAGTAGTTGAGCCACATGTTCTGCTCCTGTGCGATGATTGGTCGCACCATTACAGTCATTGAGAGATTTCTGCAGAGGTGGGTATGGCGACAGTTCGGTCACCCATAGGACATCTCACAGGATTACATGGTATATTCAAGATTTGCTAACGAGGTGAGGAGAGGCTGGGGTACCACACTGGACTAGGGGCATACCATGATAGACATCTGATCATTGGTCCTAGTTCAGTGGGATTACCTAAGGGATATAGTAGATGTCAGCGTCACTGCCGAGTATAGGGAGAATTTTTTCACGCATCCCTTCCTGAGGTTTACAGATCCAATGGGTACAACAGGTAGAGGATAGGTAGTGCAGCCTCAGGTACAGTAGGTATAGATGCCTCCACCACAATAGAGGGCATAGTAGGGTCCATGACTCTAGACAGTTCAGGTGGACATCCCCGCCCGATAGATGGGGATGGATGCAGGAGCTGGTGGCAGTGGTAGTACTAGACAGTCCCAGAGACAGACTGCAGCGCAGTTGGAGGAGGAGCAGGTACCTCCACAAGAGGAGGCGCAGCAGGAGGATCCGATGCAAGTTGATCACCCTGCACAGGAGGTAGAGTTGGAGGTAGCACAGGACCCACAGTGGCGCACATGGGAGAGGATGAGGCAGCCACGAGGCAGGTGGGAGATCTCACCATACAGGTTGATGTGAGAGATGCGCGACTATTGGATCAAGACCAAGAGATATAGGATCTCTGGGAGCAGTTGCGGGAGTCGCGAGAGGAGGTGCATCAGTAGACAACACAAAAAACATACTACTATGCCTCCTATATAGGTGCGGTGCCTGACGAGGCATCTTAGGTAGCCAGATTCTTGATTTATGTGAGAGGATCAGAGGGAGCACAGAGGGTGCCTCCTCCAGATAGGGCCCCACCTCCACCTCCTCCAGGTGATGAGGGAGATGGAAGAGTTAGGCTGATAGACAGAGATAGGAGATCATAGGATATATCTAATGCATTGGCATCTTTGTATTATATCATCATTTTGAGATAGATCATGCTCGAGTAGCACCATTTTATATTTGTATCGACACATTATATATATATATATATATGAGCTCATCTTTTGGTATCATCATATATTTTATTTTTTCTTTTATGAGATGTTTCCTATATGCTTAGATGTTTAGATGATTAGAATGTATGCAAATGGATGAACATGTTTGAAAGATATGTATGAAATGCACATGTATGAATGTAAAGATGTATGTATGTAAATGATTTATGCAAATGTAATATGTAAATGAAATGTATGGATGATTATGAAATGTGAATATGAATATGTATATGGTACTAACATCTCATGTAGGATGATAAATGCTAACCAAAAGAACATGTGAAGAAATGAGAGTGAGGATCGAACACCTGTGCAGTCGTGATGAAACGTGAATAGTGAAGAACAAGAACTCTGCAAAGTATGAACCTAGAAGAATTCCATGAAGAGAACACTAAATCATTGTCACAATGCAAGTCTAGAATGAAAATGCAATCCTATGCTAGATACAATATGAAAGTGCAATTCTAGGACATGGTTGTGAGACCCATCATATATTTATCATTATTGAGCATTTTTTTGGAACATCAAAGTCGATACAACCCTTACTGGTGCCACAATGCAACCATAAGGATATGAATATGACTTATCATCAGATAAAATATAGGAAACGAATGTAAGCACCATGGCATAAAAGCCAAGATGACCTGAACATTGTTTTCGGTTAATGTTGCAAGAGTACACCAGTATCGAGGCATTCAAAGCCAAGATAACCATGAGTGTGATCGTGCGTAAACAAACAGATCAATAAAAAACAAAATAATAACAACTAGAGCAAGAATAAGCAAGGAGATAGTACCGACCTCACCATGGCATACAAATAAACAAGATCGAGGGATGTGAGGCTGTTCCACCTTATTGTGGGAGCTCTTATCACATACACCCTGTTTATTTTACATTGTTGAATCATCGGGACTATGCCAACAAGCAGTAGACAAAGAAAATGTCAATGAAATCCATAAGAATAGATAGCATACAAAGAAATATTCAAGCATAGCTCAGCCTATTTCAAATTTTGCGAATGTAGATGTGTATGAGGTGTTGAAAAACACCGTTGTGCTTGTGAGTGCATTGTGTTTGATTGTTATCGAAAGATGTTTACGTTTGAGATATTTGATGTGTGTTAAAAAATACAGATGTGTCCAAAGATAGTGTTAAAAAACACTGTTATGGTGGTGTTGAAAAACACCAGTTTGTGTCAGTAGAGAGTTGTCCTTGAGAAATGACAAGATTACTGACTCAAGTGTAAACCAAAGATATTATGAAATGGGGGCCCCATGCCCCCAAGTAATGATGATTGACTTGACATATGTTGCAAGGACAAACCATATATGATTGCCCCCAAGCGTATGGTGTTGAATCAATGACAAGCCAGGAGGGTTCGCAAAGGAACCAGAGTGTCACAAAAGTGACTAAAAGATATGTACAGTCTAAAGCATAGAATTGTCAAGACTAAGTATCGATAGATAGAGCGTGTGAGTATAACTCCAACTGTAACAAATGTGAATAATCTGGATAGAGTAGCGATAGTAGGAAGACACAGTGAGAACCACTGGTGACTGATGCGAAAGAGATGCTCAAATGATAATAAGACAATGCCCCAAGACCAGGAGGGTTGCTCTGAGAGTATTACCAGTCTCAATCTATGTGAGTTGCTGTCTTGACAGGAACTGAAAGCAAATGAAAGTAGGAAAATAGCATTGCAGGAAAGCAAATGCGTCAAGCCAAGGGGTGCTGCGATAGATATAGCATTATGGAACAAGAGGTGCCTGTTTACCAGGTTTTCACCTTCTTGGCAGAAATTCCTTTTTTTTTTTTTGCTACCATTACGCCTATTTGCCAGGTTTTCATCAATGGCACCTTTTTTTTCTCTTTTTCTCTTTTTTTTTGTATTTTTTAAATTTTTAATTTTTTTTGTATTTTTGGAATATATAATTTTTTTGGAGATACATCAAAGCACCTATTGCTAGGTTTTCACTAAGATGATCATTTTTTCAAGATATTTTCAAATTTTTAGAATTTTTTTAGGACTTTAGTATATACATGAGCATACTGAAGATGTCTCAGCTGTAGAACCGCTTCAAATGAAGAGCGTTGATGGGCTCTTTGAGTTGTTCTCCTTCAGTAGTAGAGAGTTGATAGGTACAAGACCCAAACACTACAGTAACAATATATGGACCAAGCCAATTAGGTTCAAACTTGCCTTTCTGGACCCGATGTTGCTGATTCTTAGGGTTCTCTCTCAGAACAAGGTCACCCGCTTGGAAGTCTCTTGGTCGGACCTTCTTCTTATAGATTTTAGACATCCTCTTTTGGTATGCTCTTAGGTGATCGAATGCCACTTGGCAACGTTCATCAAGTAATTCTCGCTCTTGTAGCCGAGATATTCTAGTATCTTCATCAGTAATGAGGCCCTTCAGAGAGACTCGCAAAGAAGGAATCTCGACCTCAATAGGTAGCACAGCATCTTCTCCATAAACCAATGCATAGGGTGTAGCCCCTGTTGGTGTTCTTATACTTGTCATGTATGCCCAAAGAGCTGGATTGATCTGGAGATGCTAGTCTCATCCGGATTTATGTACTGTGCGGTGTAGGATCTTAAGGATTGTTTTGTTGGAAGCTTCCACCTGTCCATTACCTTGAGGATAATAGATGGAAGACCAGTGTTGAGTAATTTTGAACTTAGAACATAGCTCTATCAAATCCTTATTTTTAAATTGTCCCCCATTATCTGTGATAATCGCTGAGGGTACACCATGCCTGCAAATGATGCAATTGAGAATAAACATTGCTAGTGTTTTGCCACTGGCAACGGCGAGAGGGACTGCCTCCACCCACTTAGTAAAATAATCCATAGCTGTAATGATAAACTTATGTCCATTGGAGGATGAGGGGTAGATCTAACCCACCAAATCAAAGGCCCATTGCTGAAATGGCCAGAAAGAAATGAATGGAATCAGCTCCTTGGCTAGAGCGTGAATCAGGTTTCCATGTAATTGACATTGTTTGCAGGACTTAGCAAACTACGTTGCTTCTTTTTCCATGTCTGGCCAGTAGTAACTAGCTCTAATAAGTTTGCGGGCTAATGTCAGGCCGTTAGAGTGTGACCCATAGATGCCTTCATGCACCTCTACTAACACTTGTTTGGACTCATCAGGTTCTAAACACCTAAGGAGGGTACTGTCTAGACCACATCTATGAAAGTCATTGGCGATGATGACGAACCATGAAGCACTGCAGATTAGGTGACGTTTCTCATTCCAGGAGTAAGTGTCTGGAATGATCTAGTCACTTAGGTAGGAGAAGATGTGATGGTAGTGGGATGAGTCATGCCCTATAACAGAATAGATCATCCGGGAGTTAGGAGAGTCATAAGCTGGGTAGCGTAACATCTCCACCAAGAATTCATGTCTAAAATCATTTTCAGGCATTTGCAGCATAGAGGCAAGAGTAGCCATGGTGTTTGCTACTTTATTATCTACCCTTGGAACCTATTGAAATGTGATGTGAGTAAAATACTATTTAAGATCATCAACCAACCATTTGTAAGGTATCAACTTTTTGTCCCTTGTCTGATAGATATCATTGACCTGATTGATGACCAATTGGAAATCTCCAAGAACATTTAGTTCATCCACGCGCCACTCAAGGGCGATCTTCATACCATTGATGAGAGATTCATACTCAGCAATGTTGTTTGTACAAGGAAACAACATTTTGTATGCTTTTGGTAATGATTATCTTTGAGGTGTAATGAACAGGATCCCAGCACCAGACCCCTGTTGGGTAAATGAACCATTGAAAAACATAGTCCATGAGTGATGTGTAAGAAGTAATATGGACTCATCTAGGAATTCAATGTGCAATGGTTGATGATCAACTAGAGGTGCTTCCACCAGCTGATCTGCTATTGCTTGGCCCTTAATGGATTTCCTTTCAACATATTCAATATCAAACTCACTAAGAAGCATGACCTATTTAGCTAGTCTACCTGTGAGGGTAGCTTTACTGAGCAAGTATTTAAGAGGGTCAACTTTAGCAATTAGGCGTGTAGTATGAGCCAACATATAGTGTCACAATTTTTGTGAAGAAAACACCACTGCAAGGCAAGCCTTCTCTATAGTAGAGTATTTTATTTCATAGGAGACCAGAGTCTAACTAATGTAATAAATAGCCCTTTCTTTCTTGTGTTGATCTTCTTGAGCCAATAGGATACCCAATGATGTATCTGTAGCAGATATGTAAAGTATAAGTGGCTTACCATGAATGGGAGGCATCAAGATTGGTGGGTTTTGCAAGATACTGCTTGATTTGCGTGAACCCTTCATCATATTATTTATTCCACTGATAGGTCACACCCTTGTGCAAAGTCTTGGTAAATGGTTCTGACGTGTCCGCCAGTTGAGAGATAAAATGCCGGATAGACTGCAGTCGACCTTGAATGCCTCTCATTTGTCTGATATTTTTAGGTGGCGGCATTTCCATGATCGCTTGTACTTTTGTAGGATCTACTTCAATACCTTTGGTAGAAATGATATAACCAAGTAACTTACCAGATGTTATGCCAAATGCGCATTTCTTCGGATTGATCCTGAGACTGAATTGTTCCATAGGATCTAGGATAGGACCTAGATTAGCAAGATGTTTATTTCGGTGCATGCTCTTAGCCAAAGTGTCATCCACGTAATCTTCCATAGTTTTATGCATCATATCATGAAATATAGTGGTAACTTCTCTCTGATATATAGCTCCGGCATTTTTGAGTCCGAAGGGCATGACATTCCAAAAGAAGGTGCCCCAAGCACATGTAAAAGCTATTTTCTCTTGGTCCTCTGGCACAATCTTTATCTGATTATAACTAGAGAAACCATCCATTAGTGAGTACATTTCATACCCAGCTATCATATCTACGATCATGTTAATGTTAGGCAATGGAAAATCATCCTTAGGACATGCCAAATTTAGGTCCTTGAAGTCTGTGCAGACTCTGATAGATTTATCATGTTTGGACACTGGAATAATATTAGAGATCCATTCTACATAATCAATGACTCTAATAAACACTGCCTTAAGCAATTTCTCTAACTCAGCTTTGACAAGTAGGGCTACATGTGGATGCATTTTGTGAAGCTTCTGCTTGACAGGCTTAACACTTGGTGCGATGGATAGATGATGCATGATTAGATTAGGGTCTAATCCAGGCATATCTGAATATTTCCATGCAAAGTTAATCTTTTTATTTCTGAAGAATGTGATGAATTCCTCTCTTTCTGCCTCTGATAGGGATTGTGCCAAGTGAATAATCTGAGGTTCTGCCTCTATACCCAAGTTAATAGGTTGAGTTGGCTCAATAAGAATAGATGATCTTTCCTGAAAATGACTCAGAAGTGCATCAAGTATCTCATCCTCGGGCACCTCAGAGAGGTTTTCACCTTTGGATACGTCTTTTATTTTGACTATTTTAGGATTTGATACTGCCACAATGTGGTTTTCACCATCAGAGCACCTATTTTTTCTTCTTTTTATTTTGTGACTAAGATACTTGATGTTGGCCTTAGTCATGTTGAAACTTGCTTCGCTGGTAGGAGACGTTACAGGTTTGACAGCGTGTAGGTAATAGGCAAGAGTGTAATCATTCTGGAACATAAGGACTTCATTAGATGGTGAGGGAGAGTTCCAGTCTATAATCTTAGGATGGTGAAGTGAAAGAGGAGTGACGGGTTCAAGTGCATTCATGGTATAATCATCAAAGGCATGTACAAGTAAGTTGAGACCCAAAGTGATCTCTTCCAAAGGTATAGTCAAATTCCTTTGATTCATAATGACCGTAGTCGATGACATGTCAACACCTACGGAGTCAGACTCATGTGGCCCTACACTAGACTTTTCACCTACTTTGAGAAGGTTTTCATATGCATTTTCTATATCTGTATCTCTGTCAGAAGTGGCATAGGATAAGCTGTTGAACTCATATTCATGGGAGTCTGTTTCATCATTAGGTCTCATGTCCAGGACGTGAGTAAAATCAACCCTTTGTCCCCAGTTGGGATGAGTTCTACCTAGAACTTCTGCTATGGTCAAATGAGTACCTGTTGACCTAGGTACCTCAGTAGTGTTTGTATCATCACTTGCCTCTTGCGTAAGGAGAAGTGACTGGAATTCTTGATCAAACTATTCTTGGAAGTGTGGTGGTATGAATAAATCACTCTGATGACTAGGGTTCAGAGTATATATGTCTTTCCACTCTTCATAAGTTAAGGGAGAAATTGAGGTGGTGGTGTCAGAATCACTGTCAATGTCTATAATACTAACGTGTGGCACAAATTTATTTGGTTCACAAAAGAATGCTGCCAGGTCTGGTGGAATAGGATAAGGAAAAGTATCCTCATCAGAGCTATCTTCAGGTTGTACAACTTGAGGTGTTTCCTTAGATATCAGTTTCTTATCTTCTCAGGGTACAAACTTGTTTATTCCCAATTGGAATGTGAGTTTCTAGAAGCCTATACCTATAGAGTCGCGTGTTCCGCGACCAATAGCTTCAAGTGGTGAAATCAATCCCTTATGATTCGCACCTATGGGGCCATCTCCTTTATAGCCAAAACGTTGCATAATAGATAAACCTTTGCCATATTGCTCAGGTTTTATGTCATAAGGAGTATTTTTAGAGTTGTCTTCTCCTTTATAGATCCAAGCTTTGATAGCTCTATTTTTAGCTTCTTCTTCTAATGGTACTGTGGCTTGTACAAAGGTACCACCATACTTTGTCAGAGGAGAAGTCGTAGAAGGTCTAGTGTTCTCATAAGGTCTCCCAAAAGAATGGGGAGACAAAGGCAAAGATGTAATGGATAATACAGGTCCAATCTGATATCCTCCCATATCAGTTTCTTTGAGAGTCAATTTCTTTTCCATTTCTTTTAATTTATCCTCAAGGATTTCAATAGATTCCCTATTGGTAGGCACAAGGATGTCAGCAGATTTTGTGAGGGCGTTGCAATCATAGCATGTATTAGCAGGTATAGTCACCTCAGAGCCTTGGACTGGGAACTTAATGCACTGATGATATGTTGAAGGGATAGCTTTCATTTCATGAATCCATGGCCTTCCTAGTAGGATGTTGTATTCCAAAGGGATGTCAAGCACTTGACAGATAACATTGCGTTCAACAGGACCAACTCTAATTGGAAAAACAACTAAACCCTTGGATTTACGTTCTTCCTCATCATAGGCTTTAATGGTTATCTTTTTGCGAGCATCAATGCAATCTTCGCCATAGCCTAACTCAATAAGGAAACTTGCAGAGAAAATATTTAGGCCAGTACCATTATCTATGAGAACACGACGAACACACTTGGGACTAATCATGAATTCAATGTGCAGAGGATTATTATGTGGGTGACTCAAAGAATGGTCATCTTCCTCAGAGAAGGACAAGTAATGTGGGGAGGTCAAGTGACCTACCATAGATTGAAACCGGTCGAGATCAAGATCTTTTGGGACATTTGCCTCAGTTAGGGCTTTGTCCAGGATTTCCCTATGAGTAGGGGAGATTTTTAGGAGCTCAAAAATAGTTATCTGAGAATTAGTACGTTGTAATTGATCAAGAATGTTGTAATTGGTAGCATTAGATGAGGAACCCACTTTGGGATTCTTAGTAACAAGTTCAACCTTAGCTTTATCTGAAGGTTGAGTTGATGTTGATATGGAAGGCTCTGGGCCTTTGAGAATGATTTTAGTGTGAGATTGAGTAACAACATTAGCACTCACTTGAGACTGACTTTGTTCAGAAGACTAAGGTGTAGGCCCTCGCAAAATGAAAGGTGTTTTGGACTTAGACGTATCTTCCTTTCCCTTAAGAATGAGGACATTATAGTATTCAATGTCAACAAGTTCAACCATATTAATGACATTGTTATTATTGGTGTAAGTATAGTTGACCTTAGCATCAGTATTTTTGCCTTTAGATGATTCACCTTTTCCATGAGGAGGAAATGGATCTTTGAAAGCTTGGTGATCAAAATTTTTGTTGTGACTTCCCACAG
>MU223609.1:890172-902441 GCA_018584345.1 Thuja plicata
TCATTCACAACATTTTGGTTCTTGTTGGGAAATTTGGATTTATCTTTTCTTGAGGAAGAAGACCCTTGTTTATTTTCCTTGTGTAAGGTCAATTCTCCTTTCTTGATCATAAATGTCTCGATTCTCACAGCTTGTTTAATCATGTCATCAAAGGTTAGAGGACCTTGTAGCTATACTTGATAACCAAAGTTGGGGAGGAGATTATCGAGAAAGATGTCCAACTTTTCAGATTCACGTATCTTGCGAGAATATTGTGTATAGAGTTGTCTCCATCTTTGGAGAAATGCCAAGAAGGATTCCCCATGATTTTGTTTCAAGTCGCAAAGATCTTGAATATCAAACGGATGTTGGATGTTGTGTGAATAATGTTGTAGAAATAAATTGGCAATTTTGTCAAAGGTCTTGATGCCAGTTGGTAGTCTAGAAAACCATTCCATAGCTGATCCTCCCAAGCTACATGAGAAGAGACACATAAGGTAGGTTGTGTCATGCATGAATTCCATGGAGAGAGCACCAAATTCTCTCAAATGGTCTTGAGAGTCAGATGTACCCAAGTATTTTTCATATTTAGGAAGTTCAACTCCTTTGGGAAAAGGAGGCATGTGAAGACCTTTATCAAATGGGAAAGGACAGATGCTTTCCAATGTGAATTGTGTGACAGGTTTGTCTTTCTCTTTCAAGAGTTGAGAGAGTTGCTCTCGCATAGTTTGCATTTATTTTCACAAGTGGGAATTTTCAATTTATTCCTCTTTCTCAACAAGTGTTTCTAAAGCATAATTGGAAGGTAACTTAGCCCCTTCATTGGCTAGTTCAAGAATGTATTTTTCTTTCTCTTCAGCTAGTAGAATTCCCATCATTTTATAGAAGTCTTTGTTAGTGCAAGCTTTTGCAATATCTTCTTGAGTGATTTCAACTTATACATCATTAGGGGGGTCATCAGAATGGGACTTACCCCAAGTTTTAAAGAGGTCAGTTGTGCTAACCTCACCACCTGATTGGTTATGATCTGCCATCTTGCTAGAATGCAAGGATTCAAGGTGTAAAGACTTGGTATAAAAAGATTCAGTGTTCTTTGAATTTGAGTCTTCTTGGAATAAAGGGTTTTGAACCTTACTAAGATCCACAAGAAATAACCGTTTATTGTAAGGTCATCATACCGGGGAAGGAGATCGAGATGATTCCTCACTAGATGTAGCCAGTAATGGTGTGGAAAGTACATATTCATGTTGATTGATTGAAGGAAATGTTTTGCCACTTCGATTTGTGAGAGTCATAGACAAAGTTTTGAACAAGGAAAGTGAACTAGGATCAAACTTGAAACTGTCTCAAAGATTTCACAAACGTGCCAAAAGGTGAAGTATCCTTAGTCCAAATCATCTAAGATGAGGCTAAAACAAGCCAAGAGAGGACTATTGTGACACAAGGCATGATGACACAGATGAAAGAGATGAAAAGGACATGAGACAAGACCAGTTTAAGAAAGAATCATGTAGTTCTCAACCCAAGAAACTAAGTTTCAGACTGTGTGAAGATAGATGGTAGAAAAAAAGACCCATATCAGAGACCAGATTTGAGAGAAGAATAACTGATTGGCATATTTTAGCTCGCTATTTTAGACAAAAGGCTACAGTTTCACGCGATGAAATTCTATGTCACGCAAAGATTCTCATTGGGTTGCGTGAATAAATGCTTGCTTCGCATGAAGAAAGACACCAAAGGAAAAAAATAATGACTGATAGAAAGTGGCACTGTTGCCAAATGTCATGCGACAGAGAATTCTGTATCGCGTGAATATTTTCACTGACCCACGCGAAGATTGGGAAATTTCACGTGAAACTATGCAAATGTTGAAACAAAGTACCTTTACAGAATTAGATTGTTAAGACCAGTTTGCATTTTCCAAGATGAAATAATGCTATTTTTTGACAAATAGTTCAAGTTACAGATTGTTTTGGACATGTTCACGATTGACAGTTTGTGTGTTTTGATGATAGTTTCAATTGTTCAAATGATACACCCACGCAAAACACTTTAAACAAAATGTTTGTAGTACCAGAAAAATCACATTACAATCCTAGGATAGCCAAGACAATATCTATTGAATCCCCACTTGAACTGAAGTTCAGCTACGCTTACTCTTAGTAGATAACTTAGAAGCTTGGAATCATGGGCTCCTCCTTACATATGCACTCACTTCTCAGGCATACCAAGCTTTGGACCCCAAAGGAATTGCTTCCTAAAGGGTTGTTATCTCTACTAAAAGCTGTAAAAATGTGGGGCGTCTTAGTCGGTCTCTGACCTTCCACACCAATAGATAGAGGGTTTTTGGAAAACTAGAACAATAGTTTGTAGTAAGGTCATCCGTTCAGGTGGTTGTGATAAAGTCATTTTCCCAATAAAGGGGGCTCTCCCAATCCGTTCAAAGCAAGGCTTTCACCTTAACGATGTCAGGACTTTAACACACCACTAGAGTATTGGAGGAGATTTTGGTTTCCATAATGAATTCACACCTTTCTATTGTGACATTAATCACAATAGAATTTTTTATATACCGGTTTGGAAGGGCTTGACTTTAGCCTGTTACCGGTTGAGCATCCACTCTCATTGGCTCTGCTAAAGCTCTTAGGAGGTAGCCACTCTAGAAGAATCACATGAATTTATCTTACACCCAAGATCCATAAAGGTGAGGGGAGAGGATATGTTCATGTATTTCTTAGGATTACAATCTAAAAAACACTTCAATCACGCAAGATAGTGATTCATTTTAAGCACCAACCGAAGTGTGTTTTAACTACTGAAAACAGATATAAGAAGTTGTGAAAACATGAAAGGTCTTTGACAAACATCTTGCAATGAAACCCATTAGTAGTTTGTAATGCCTTTCTTCATATCAGCGTCCTGCAACAAACATGTCAGAATTTTGTGATGGCTTTTCTTTGTCTCAGTGTCCTGCAAACCACTGTTATGCTGTTTCAAAAGATAAAATCAAAGAATCACAAATGTCAAAAAATAGCAGGTGGTTAGAAAACTGAGGAAATGAAATATTAAACTGAAAGCTCTAGACTATAATTTTGCATGATAAAGTATACTAGATCATGTGAAGAAGTTCTTTAAGGCACGCGAAGAACTAGAAAGTTTGCGCGAGACAAAAAGAAAGTTTGCACGATATTAAAATAGAACCTGTACAGAAGTACGTACAGAATGCAAAAAAGTGAAAAATATGAAATGAAATGAGGCCAGATAGAAATATACCTGCCCCACGGTGGGCACCAAAAATGTATGTGTTAATATTCACCTTGTTAATCAACCACACACTTCAACATAGTCCTTCTTCACCAGGTACATACAAGACTGAATATGAGATTATTCATCTTATCTGCATATGTGATTCGACCTGTTGCCTTCTATCTAGACGGGGTTTTTGAAATTGCTCTCAGAACGAGAGTCTCACAACCATGGACCAATCTAAGAACGAAGGATTTATCATGATGAATGCAATACAATGCAAGATTATGCTAGGAAATGAAAGATGTGAGATAATCTAAACATGATTGCTAAATGCCATTATTCTAGAAATTGAAGTTATACTATTGCAAAAATGAAGTTATTCTATATGAAGCATGACAATAATTCAGTATTCTAACAATGCATATTTTTTCTAAGAATTCAGGGGATTTTGAATGAAGAATGAGAGTTCTTTTATAGACTCTGAGAGGATCAGACTATAAACTTTCCTTTTTCTGAAATAAAACAAATAGAAAAGCCAGTTTAAAACATAAAGCCTTATTGAAAAGAATTCAATAAATTGTTTTCTTCCTGCTTTAACTATTTTCTTTCTTTGATTTAATATTGTTTTATTTGAATTTAATTTTTTTATTTCTCTTTAAAACACAATTAATTCAAAGTTTCAATTTCTAAATAGGATAAGATTTTTGATAGAATATTCAATTAATTAAATAAATATGACCTCATAATTGCTTTTTCTCAATTATCTGAATATTAAATTCAATTATTGAAAATGAGGATATTTATGTAATAATTAAATATCATTTAGTTCCTTTTTCATGTGTCTTAGCTAAAGAGGGTGAATTTTAATTTAATTAAAGTGCTAGGACTTTATTAATTAAATTAATTCGATCATAGGGTTTGTTTAGCCAATAAATATTTAGGAATTAAATATAATGTATGATTAATACAGATTTAGGATTTTCTGCATTTGACACTCAGGTCGATAGAGTTAGTGAAAACTCAGAATTGCCTAGTACAATAGGGCTTTGATGATTTAGAAGAGCGACAAATGCAACAAAATTGGTTAGGGTTACAAGATGCCAATTTTGGGGTGTTACAACTCTAACTTAGCTCCCATGGGAAATTCAAATTTGAAATATAAAATAGAAAAAATAAAACACACAATTTGTTTTGAAATTGGAGATTCAAATTTGAAAATTAAATAGATTCAAAACTTATGTGAAATTTTCCACCTTGTTTTCTACCAACCCTCCATTGATGTAGCATTTCCACCTAGCCACCACTATTTAATACCAATATTGGTAGTGCTACCCACATGTCACTTAGCCACTACTACTCTATTACTTATTTCATTTATAAAATATTTTTTTAGGGAATAAGATTCACATACAAAATCAACCTATATTTTGTTTCTCCATAGTTGTTAGAAAGTTTTCCTTAAGAAATTCATAGTGGTATAGGTTTATTTTTTTATATATTTCTCTATTATTAGTAGAATTTGATGCTTGAAGTTGACATTTCTATAAAATGGCTAGGTAATAAATTTCATATCGGAATTTTTTTTTTTTTAGAAATAGGAGATGTAGAGAAGTTACAATACTCATTGAAGTGTTAGAATAATTGAGAGGGGGGTGAATCAGTGGCCTCAAAAATATTTCAATAAATCAACCAAAAAATTTAGTACCACAATATTAAGCCTCTATTTATCTTCAGTCCTACAAGATGAATGCCTTCAAACAATCTTAACAAATAACTACTGCTCGGAGTTCACTGTTAAAACTTATTCTTACTGTTTACCAATTAGCAGTCTTTCATTTACTGAAAAATAGTAAATTTCTTAGTGTATACCGATCAATCTAGAATTTGTTATGTGTAATGCAAAACACTAAAGTAATGAGTCATAAACACATTGACACATGGATTTTTAATTTGGAAACCCTATTAAGGGAAAAAACACTTGGGACTGGTAACCCAAAATTTTCACTCTTCTGAAGTGAGCTCAGTGAAGAGCCAACCCTGTTAAAGGTTAAAACCACACTGTTAGGTGTGACCTTGTTACGAGATTTAAATAGAATAGTTTGTCGCTTGATATCTGGCATCTCTATGCTACCTTCTATGACCAAACCCTATGTAGTTTTTCAAATGGTATCTGGCATCTCATGCTATCTTCATGATCAAAATTTTTGATACTCCTTGGGATGTATCTCAATATACAAAGGATTGTTCAGTCTTGCATGGTTAAGATATTTTCTGAATCAATGGTTAAAATAAAATAGTAAATGATCTATTCACACATACAACTTAGACTTGCAGATTTTCAAATCTATTGTAAGCTCATAATACCTTTCTACTTAATGTATCTTTTCAATGCCTTTGCTCCACTTCTTTCTGCTAGGTGATGTTGTGCTTCTCTGTTGCTCAGTGTCCACAGAAATCTTTAGCTCTTTCCTCATCTTGATTGATCAGGACTGTATGAAGTTGTTCTTCATTGGCTTCTCTCCAGCATCCTTCTTTATTCACTCCCCTAATTCATAATTAATTATATTGTCTCTTTATAGACATGATATCACCATTTCTCACTTCTTGATTTTCTTTTTCTTGGCGTGATCCACAATATTAGCCAATCTTGATTTAAAGATTTTACTCATGTTTTATCTCGTAGATATTTTCTTGCCAATTGTAATAAAACTGCTTTAAATCTTTCACTTATCTTTGGCTTTAACTTATTGATGAAAACAATGTTAACAACTAGTTAACTCCATCTTTAGCTCTTTCTAGTTAAGTATTTTGTCATTTTTGAACTTTAGTTATTTTTGGTGTTTAACTCTTTGATAGCTTCGGTCAACACTTCAGTTCTCCTCGGGCATCTCCGTCAGGGTTGTCTATCGATCAGGGTTGTCTGTCTATCGGGGTTATCTATCCATCAGGGTTGTCTATCCGTCAGGCATCACTATGAAGTTTTGCTCATTGGTAATGCTTATGATTCTGCTTGTCAGTAATGCTTGTCAGTTTTCTTTCTCGGGAATCACTGTGACTTTACTTTCAGGTTTCTCTATTTGTCAGGGAGAAATGCTCATTGGTGTTTGTAGTCACTTAGTGAATGTTGATCATTTATGCATTACTACAAGAATAATATTTATCTCTCTAATTCTCTGAAGTCTTTGACACTTTGTATATAACCAATCAGATTATATCAAGTTGACATCAATGACAATACAATCCATTAACTGATTTCATGTCTTGTATTATCCTTCTGCATTTTAGTGATCAACTTAACATCTTCAAACTTTTAATCAGTAATGGTTCATCAATCTATCCCTTTGGCATTGATGGAAATACACTACATTATCACATTATGTTATTACTTAATACAATATGAAATATATCAAGTGTATTTCATCAATCTCTCCCATATATTTTATCCTATAACCAATACAAATGTCTGGCTCTCGGTAAGCTCATATAGCTTAGATTTGTTTCTTGCAGAATTTCTTCTTCAAATTTTAATCCCTTTACTAGATAGATGTATCAGCTTATGTCTTTGTTTCTGATATGTGCTCCACTATGACTGTTCCTCTCCTTGATCATCTCTTTTTCCTTTGTCAACAATCTCTCCTTAAGTATGTATGCTCTTCCATGTTACTTCTCTCCCTTTAATGGATATTTCATATGTAATCTCTCCCTTTGGATAATGATTAACTCTCCCTTTGAATTCTTAGGAACTTCTCTCCATGGATAATGAGTGGATAATGATATAATCTCTCCCTTCGAATCTCTCTCGCTTTGAAAATAATGCCAAAGTAAAAATTTTATCATACCAAAAGTTATATCCTTTCACCTTTTTATAATATACTCCTTGAATTTCCCTATCCATCAATAATACAATGATTCTGGTTTTCGGTGCAGATATGTACCTTGTTATGTACAAATGTATCTTTGCAGTCTATTTTCATGCCTGCATCAACATGAATGATGTTTTGATTTTTGTATAGGCTGATGCAATCTCCTAGTCATCTTACTAGCTGATAGACAAGGGTTGGACCTCTAGTCTCTTTCTCAAGTACTCAAATGTATCTTCAGTAATGGCTTGGTAAATATATCAGCTAATTTTTTGGATTGAACATATTCTAGTATCAATTCTTTTGCTTGCACTTGTTCTCTTAAGTAGTGATACTTGATAGCGATATGCTTAGTCTTAGCATGCATGACTAGATTCTTTGATATGTTTATTGCACTGGTATTATCACAATAGATAATCATTGGTTCAAGAATCTTCATATTCATACCTTCCATTAATTGTTTGATCCATGTAATATTTGAGCAGTTTGCAGTAGCAGTCACATATTATACTTCTACAGTGGACTGTGAGATGAATCCTTACTTCTTGCTGATCCATGTGACAAGTCTGTCACCCATGAATAATGTTCCTCCAGTTGTGCTCTTTCGGTCATCTAGGTTTCTAGCCTAGTCAACATCTTTATAGACTTGAAGCTCAAATTTTCCTTCTCTTTTATACCATAAGCCATAGTCCTTGGTGTTCTTTAGATATCTCAGAACTCTCTTGACAAGAGTAATGTGTGATTCTTTTGGATTAACAAAGAATCTTGCAACTATTCCAACTGCATTTGCTATATCTGGTCTGGTATGAACAACATACATTAGTTTTCCAATCATTGATCTATACAAGGTCTAATTTACCTCATTTGATTTGTCTTCTTTTGTCATCTTACATCTGGTTGCCATAGGTGTTCCAACTCACTTGGAATCTTCCATCTTGAATATCTTCAACACTTCCTTGATGTATTTGGACTGAGTGATATATATGCCTTCATCTTTTTGAAGAATCTATAGACCAAGAAAGAATTTGATCTCGCAAAACAAAGACATTTCAAACTCTTTTCTCATTTCATTAGCAAAGGATTTACATAGCATTTCATTTCCCCCAAATATGATATCATCAAAAAAAAATTCAACAATCAGAATATTACCATTAGTATTTTCTTTTAAGTAGAGATGGCTATTTTCACTTGTTCTTACAAATTCAATGCTCATGAGATAGGAGTGAAGTCTTTCATACTAGGTTCTAGGTTCTTGTTTCAATCTGTACAAGCCTTTATGTATTCTACATACCATATTTCTCTTGTCTAGATAAACAACCCCTTCTGGTTGTTCAATGTATACCTCTTCTTCCAGTATTCCATTTAGGAATGTAGATTTGACATCCATCTGGTATACCATGAATCCTTTGAATGCAACATAAGTAGGTAAGATTCTAACTCCTTCTAGTCTAGCAATGGGTGCAAAGATTTTTCCATAATCAATACATTCTTCTTGTGCATACCCCTTGCATACTAATCTTGCTTTATGCCTTGTGAATTCTCCATTCTCATTCATCTTGTTTCTGAATATCCATTTGGTACCGATGACATTCTTGTCATCTATTCTTGGTACTAATGTCCATGTACTATTCTTCTTGATCTGTTCTATTTCTTCATTCATAGCACTGACCCATTCTTCATTTTTAAGTGCAATATTGACAGATTTAGGCTCAAAATCATAAAGTAAACATCTAGTGTTTAGTGACTTACTTTTTGTTCTCATTCCAGCCTTCTTGTCTCCTATGATCTAATTCTATGGATGATGTCTTCTGACATACTTGGCAAGTTTTGGTTCAACTCATTGTCCATCATTCTAATCATTATATTGACCTTCATTCTAATATCCATCTCTCGGAACACCATCTTGAGTATTTTCCTGATTTTTGGTAATTGCAGCCTAATGCTCAGGTGCAATGTTCTGTTGCTTGGGTAGAGTGTCAGATTCCTGAGTGTAAACAAACCTATTGTAGTCTTCTGGTTCTTTTTGGCTTTCCTTGTCATTCTTCTCTACAAATTCATCTATTCTTACATTTTCACTTTCAATGATCTTGTTAGAGGACTTGTTAAGACAATTATAAGCCTTGCTTTTGGTGGAATACCCTAGAAAGATACCTTCTTCACATTTGGAGTCAAGCTTTCCATTTCTATAATCTTTCAAAATATAACATTGACTATCAAAGATTATGAAGTAACTTGCATTGGGTATGTAACCATACCAAAGCTCATAGGGTGTCTTCTTTGTTTCCTTCTTCAATTGTACTATGTTCAATGTGTAGATAACAGTACTGAAAGCTTCCCTATAGAAATTTTGAGTGATTATTTTCTCTATCATCAGTGTTCTTCCACAGTCAATAATGGATATGTTTCTCCTTTCAACACTCCCATTTTGTTGTGGTGTTCTTGGTGCAGAAACTTATCTTTTAATTCCATTCTCATTGCAATAGTTAGTGAATTAATCTAAAATAAATTCCCCTCCTCTATTTGATCTTAAGTATTTTATTTCCTTACCACTTTGTTTTTCTACCATATCCTTATACCATTTAAACATCTTGAATTCTTCTAATTTATCTTTTAAGAACATAACTTTCATCATTCTAGAATAATCATCTACAAAGAGAATGAAATACCTATCACCATAATAAATCTTTGTCCTCATGGGTCCACATAAATTAGTATGGACTAATTCTAGAAATGCATTAGATGTCTGGGTTTTACTCTTGAAACTAGACTTTGTCATCTTACCTTTTTGACAATTCTTGCACATGATATGCTCGGGCTTTGACATGCTCAGTAAGCCTCTGACTCTTCTTTTATTGCTTATCTTTATCATGTTGTCAAAATTCACATGGAATATTCTTTTTTGCCACAACCATATGTCTTCATTTCTAGCCATTAAACAAGTGGTGTTAATGTCATCAAGATAGAAAAGGTTACCTTTTGTCTATTCACCACTTCCAATCACACTTCCTAATTCATAGATCTTTTCCTTCTTATTTTCAAATGCTACTCGGTGACCTATGTTATTTAGCTAGGAAACACTCAATAGATTATAATTAAGTCCTTTTACCAAGTAAGCATTTTCAAATTTGATCAGGTTGTTCAACATTATGGTTCCTTTACCTTCAACTGGAAAAGGTGTGTCATTAACCATTCTTACTGATCCACCATTATAGTATTCAAAAGTTTCAAAATTTTATTTATCACCGGTCATGTGGTGAGAGAAGCCACTATCTATAATCCAGACATCATTCTTACTAACCTTAGATATGAGTGCAGTCTTTACATACCTTTCTTCTTCTTCATCTGAAACATCCTTCATGGCTAAAAATACCATCTCAATATCTTCATCAGATTTGGTATCAGTGTCTCTAGCTTTGTTCTTAGCTAGGTAACAATATTTCTTTCCTTTGTCCTTGTAGTCTCGAGTATCTCTTTTGTCATATTTTTGGTTGCTTCGGTAATCTCTATTATCACCTCTATTAAACTTCTTTTCATATGTTCTCTCATTAGTTCTGTCATCTTTTCTTCTGTTGGGACATCTTGCAGCAAAGTGTCCAACCTCTTTACAATTAAAACATACAAGTGGTAATTTACCTTTGTATCTACCTTTGCCTCTTTGCAATATTCTTTGCATTAGTGCTTCAATCTCATCAATTCCTTGGTCATCACTATCACTTTCACTATCATTCCTCATAGTTTGTTTATGACTTGACTTACTTATTTTCAAAGAAGGTTTCAATGTTGACTCAATAGATGGTAAGACACTATTGTCAAAGTTATTCATCTCAAATGAAATCAGTCTACCAATCAGACTATCTAGAGTAACATTACAACCGCTCTCATTTCTTGTATAGAAGATACTCTAATAGCATATACAGGCAATAACATTCTTAGGATTTTACTTATCACTGTCTCTTCTTCAAGTACACCTCCAACTCCTCAGATAGAATTGACTACCTCTTTGATTCTATAGCTATACTGAGTGATATTTTCTCCTTCTTTCATCCTTAGGTCATCAAACCTCCCTCTTAGGATTTATGCCTTGGCTATTAGTACATTAGCATCTCCTCCATGTACCAGCTTCAATTTATCCCACATTTTCTTTGCACAGGTGCAAGTTTTGACATCTTCAAACTCAACATCAAATAGTGAGGAAGCAGGTTCTATTATCATGCAATTAATGTCATGCTTTTCTCTCAATTGCTCAAGTGTGTGAGGTCGTGTAGGCAACACATATTTAGTATCTAGGTGTTGAGTAACATCATTACAAATAGCTGATAGGTGGATTCTTATTTTTCTTTTCCATGATGCAAAGTAGTATTTATTCAACTTGGTAACATCTTGTTTGTTCATCTTGTGATCTTTTTCTTGAGTCGTTAAACTCCCTTTCTAAGAACACAATATCTGATACCAATTATTAGAATAACTGGAAGGGGGGGTGAATCAGTGGCCTCAAAAGTATTCCAATAAATCAACCTAAAAACTTAGTACCACAATATTAAGCCTCTAGTTATCTTCAGTCCTACAAGATGAATGCCTTCAAACAATCTTAACAAATAACTGTTAGGAATAAGGTGTCTCAACCTTGGATAATTCCTATTCTGATTATTTGTTTTGTAAAACTGTATTTCTTGCAAATAATGTTGATGTGTCGGCATCTTGAATTGTGTGTAAGGAGATCATGGCTAAAACGGTTATGACGAATTCCTATGACACGTAAGAGCTATGTTAGGAAGATTCAATGACAGGTGAAGACATGTGGCAACTGATAAATGTGAGTACTGTACACTCTTCCCCAATCGTGGGGTTTGGGGCATCAGCCCAAAAAAAATTTTGGGTTTCCTATTTTCTCGGAGAATGGTAAAAACCCTAATACGGTTATCGTTAGGAGTAGCCCTAAAAAGTGAAGCGCATGATATAAGTGTTTTTTAGGGTTGCAAAGATGAGCGATGCGAGTGTATTGTTGGAACGGTTTATGCTGCCGTGATTTGTCTTCAAGGGTTTTGGAAATCTTTTGAAAGAACTTGCATTGCAAGTGTATTGTAACTGTAATAGTTTTTTATCAATACATTGTGCAGGTTTTGGAGTGCTGGGGTTTTTTACCGAAAGGTTTTCCCCAGGGTATATCTTTGTGTCATTCTC
>MU223609.1:906765-952127 GCA_018584345.1 Thuja plicata
ACGGTTATGACGAATTCCTATGACACATAAGAGCTATGTTAGGAAGATTCAATGACAGGTGAAGACATGTGGCAACTGATAAATGTGAGTACTGTACACTCTTCCCCAATCGTGGGGTTCGGGGCATTGGCCCGAAAAAATTTTTGGGTTTCCTATTTTCTCAGAGAATGGTAAAAACCCTAATACGGTTATCGTTAGGAGTAGCCCTAAAAAGTGAAGTGCATGATATAAGTGTTTTTTAGGGTTGCAAAGATGAGCGATGCGAGTGTATTGTTGGAATGGTTTATGCTGCCGTGATTTGTCTTCAAGGGTTTTGGAAATCTTCTGAAAGAACTTGCATTGCAAGTGTATTGTAACTGTAATAGTTTTTGATCAATACATTGTGCAGGTTTTGGAGTGCTGGGGTTTTTTATCGAAAGGTTTTCCCCAGGGTATATCTTTGTGTCATTCTCTGTTTTCTGTATGCATGGTATGTGGTTGCAATATCTTTGTTAAAGTAGTTAACGAATTTGTAATTGTAAGGATTTACAAGAATTTGCACATTACTTTCCTATAGAGATTAGTATAGGAAGTTGTTTCCGCACCTGAGTTTCCTTACAATAACTACTACACGGAGTTCACTGTTAAACCTTATTATTTCTTTTTACCGATTAGAAATCTTTTATTTACCAAAAAAAATAAATTGCTTAGTGTATACCGATCAATCCAGAATTAGTTTTGTAATGAAAAAAACTAGAGTAATGACTCATAAGCACATTGAGACATGGATTTTTAATGTGGAAACCCAATTAAGGGAAAAACCACTTGGGACTGGTAATCCAAAATTTTCACTCTTCTAAAGTGATCTCGGTGAAGAGAGAACCCTGTTAAAGGTTACAAACACACTTTTAGGTGTAACCTTGTTAGAGGATTTAAATAGAATAGTTTATCACTTGATATGTAGCATCTTCATGCTACCTTCTATGACCAAACCCTCTATAGTTTGTCAAATGGTATCTGGCATCTCATGCTATCTTCATGATCAAAATTTTTGATACTCTTTAGGATGTATCTCAATATAGAAAGGATTTTTAAGTCTTTCTCGGTTAAGAGACTTTCTGAATCAATGGTTAAATTGAAATAGTAAATGATCTTTTCACACATACAACTTAGACTTGTAGTTTTTTCAGATCTATTGTAAGCTCATAATACCTTTCTGATCAATGTATCTTTTCAATGCCTTTTCTCCACTTATTTCTACCCAGTGATGTTGTGCCTCTCTATTGCTCAGTGTCTGTAGAAATATTTAGCTCTTTCCTCAGCTTGATTGATCAGGACTGTATGAAGTTGTTCTTCATTAGTTTCTCTCCAGCATCCTTCTTCTCTATTCACTCCCCTAAATCATAATGAATTAGATTGTCTCTTTATAGACATGATATCACCATTTCTCACTTCTTGATTTTCTTGTTCTTGGCGTGATCCACAATCTTAACCAATCTTTGTTTAAATCTTTTACTCATGTTTTATCTCGTAGATATCTTCTTTCCAACTGTAATAAAACTACTTTAAATCTTTCACTTATCTCTAGCTTTAACTTTTCAATGAAAAAAATGTTAACAACCAGTTAACTCTATCTTTAGCTCTTGCTAGCTAAGTATTTTTTCATTTCTGAACTTCAGTTATTTTCAATGTTCAAATCTTTGATATCTTTGGTCAACACTTTAGTTCTCCTCGGGCATCTCGTCGGGGTTGTCTATCCATCAGGGTTGTCTATCTGTCAGGAATCACTATGAAGTTCTTCTTTTCAATAATTCTTGTGATTTTTCTTGTCGGTAATGCTTTTTGGTTTTCTCGCTTGGTCATCACTGTGACTTTACTTTCATGTTTCTCTGTCCATTAGGGTGCACTTCATGTCGATGTTTGTAGTCACTTAGTGAATGCTTATCTTTTATGCATTAATGAAAGCATAATATTTATCTCTCTGATTCTCTAAATTCTTTGACACTTTGTATATAACAATCATATTATATCAAGTTGACATCAATGATAATACAATCCATTAACTGATTTAATATCTTGCATTATCCTTCTACATTTCGGTGATCAACTTAACATCTTCAAACATTCAATCAGTAATGGTTCATCATGAAGTTGATTTCTATGTTTATTGAATACTCATTGATTGTAATAGGATGACTCAAATATGGTCTATCTATATCTATATGTATTTTTAGTGTTATTGAAAATATAACTAGGTAGTTGACCTTATTTGCACTCAATTTTATAATGGCATGCTTTATTACGATGATGAGATGGATGATTAAAATTATTAGATAGATTTTAAAGGTGACTTGTAGCATATTTTTTTATCATAATGTCATGGATAACATTGTTTCACATTTTCATGACAACTTTTTATCACCAAACCTGGTAAATCCACTCAAGGGAACCATCTTGAAGCATGAGAAAGATCTAACTATCTATACCAGGTTTCAAGGTCCTTCAAATGTTCATCCTTCCAGGTTTAATCATAATCATATTGAGGGGATCTTACTCTAGTGGGTGTGGGAGGTTCAAGAAAGCTTGATTTCAGAGATAGCAGATCAAGTCCCTGCTGAGGAAGATCTTCAGGCGGGATCTCTTTAATCTCAAAAAGAATAGACACTCTTAGGGATCAACACTCTCATCCTCCAAGAAATCCCCCTCAAAATTTTTTTAATGAAGCCAATGACGATCCTTCTAGTGTGAATATAGTAGCTTTGTTCAACAACTATCATTCATCAGGATCTCCTTCATGATGATTGTCACTGAACGGAGATGAAGACATTTTTCAAACCAAACTCAGTGATATGTGGAAGATATCTAAGTTTTAGAGGGAGGATAAGAAATCTTGAGATTCAACAGAAATTAAAATGGAACAACATCTTTTCGCCTCACAAAGGAATTCCAGCAACAAACCAAGGAAGCCCAGGGGAAAGGAATCCCCACCTAAACCAGAAAACAACAACACTAGCTATAGGAAATCCTCTAGATTATTAGAAAAATAAATGGAAGGTAAACCAAAGATAGCCCCTCTTAATAATGCATCTAAGCTAAGATTCAAAGACATCAACATGGCATCAAATGACTTAAATCCTCCATCAACAAAAATAATCAAAGGTAGTATTGTCCCTCTTTGGACAACCCCTAGGGGAAAGGGGAACAATGAGACAAGTAAGGAGAACCCCCAATTGGTCACGACTAAGGATAACATGCTAGGTTCACCTATCTCTACTAGGATATAGGTAGTTTATGAACTATTTTGTATATCAAGGAAGGAAAGTGCCTCAAGTGAGGAGGTAACAAAACGTGCATCTACTTTATCAATTGTGGAAAGATTACTAGATTCAGACTACTTGGAGGAAGAAGACAAGGTAGATAATTTATAAGGCTTGATGTTTTCTTATTTAGGGGAGTTAGACATGGTGAATTCTTCTCCCATGGTTGGGATCTCATCCCATACTCCCTTATCCCATTTTCTTATTCTAGAGCCACATATCCCCTAGGTGTCCAAAAAATTCACCCCCTGCAATTTATTTCCAGACTGTGGGGATAAAAATAAATTAGGGAAAGGAAGGAAATCATTTTCAGAGGTCAAAGTTATAGATGGGGTAGAATTGGATCATAGGAAGATCACAAATTTCATGCATTTAGGGAAGGGGAAGTTCCTTCCCAAGTTATAATGAAGCTCATGTCCTGGGATGTTAGGGGTTTAAACACCCCTAACAAGAAACGGTTAGTCAAATGTTTCATTTTATCAATTAAGCCATAAGTAATGTTGTTACAACAAACAAAGATGAATTTAGAGAATATGTTAACGTTCTTGAAGGATTTAAGTAATTGGTATTTGAAGTTTGTTGAGGCCGTGGGTTCTTCTGGTGGGATAATAGTTATCTAGAATGCAAAAAGTGTTGCCTTCACAAAGATGAAAGGGGAAAATAATTGGATGGGGGGAGATATAAGTAGCTTGGCCTCCAATTTATGCCTATCTATCATAAATGTGTATGGACCAACCCTTAAAAAGAAAAAGCTAGAAGTTTGGAATGAGATTAGTTGTTGTCTTGAGGAATGGGAAAATAAAAACATCATATCAGGAGGTGATTTCAATGTCATTTCTCATCCCTTAGAAAAATGCAAGGGTTCTCAGAAGGAATCACAATCACATATGGAATTCAAGAACAATCTTGATAGAGAAAATCTACTTGAAATTGAATTGGAGAATGGGACTTTCACTCGGAACAATAGGAGAATGGGTCCCAGTAATATAGCTCATAAATTGGAATGATTCTTCTTCAAAGGGGACTTAACATCCATCCCCTTTGACTTTAAAGCATCAATATATTCTTTTTCTAGGATCTGACCACTACCCTATTCTACTTGACATTCTTGGGGAATACTAACCCCTATTTTTCCCCTTCAAATTCAATAATATGTGGCTGAAAGATAAGGATTTCTCCAAACCAATTGACAATTGGTGGAAGGGAACTAGTGAAAAGGGCTCAAAACTATTTTTGTTTGTCACAAAGCTCAAACAAATCAAACATAATCTGATAGAATGAAACATAAATCACTTCAAAAATATATTCTCATCCAAAATTGACATTGAAGAAAATCTTAAAGACCTAAATGAGACAGTCATTCAATAGTGGATGAATGAGGAACTCTACTACAAATAAAAATCATTGCTTTGAGAAAATGAAGACATTTTATCCAAAGAGGAGATATTTAGGAGACAACAGTCTAGGGAGACGTGACTAGAGGTAGGGGATAAGAATACTAAGATTTTTTACAACAACACTAAGCAGAGGAGGAACACTAACATAATTCATAAAATTATCAACACCAGTGGTCACACATTTGAAGATCAAAAGCAGATTCAATCAGAGATAGTTAATTTATTTTCCAAACTACTCAATAACATTGAGTGCTCTCATCTACATGCCTAGAAGGAATTGCTGGAGGACATCCCTAAAATTATCTCCCAAGTTGACAACCAAATTTTGATCGACGAGTTTTCATTGGATGATATTTTCAAGACTCTTAGGAAAATTCCACCTGACAAAGCTCCATGCCTAGACAGATTTCCCCAAAGCTTCTTCCTTCATTTCTGGTCTTCTCTGGTTAAAGAGTTTCCCGAGGAACTTGAAGAAGCCATATCTTTAGGTAGATTTCTCACCAAAATCAATAACACATTCATAGTCTTGGTTCCAAGAAAGGAAACAACCACCAACTTGGATGAATTCAGATTGGTCTCCCTCTGTAACACTATTTATAAATTAATCTCTAAGGCCTTGGCAAATAAATTGAAACTACTCCTGGGAAAACTCATTGGGGAAGATAAAAATGGCTTTGTTCCAAGAAGATCAATTCTGGATGGGGTAATCATAGCACAAGAAACCATACACTCCATTCAAAAGAACAAAAAGCCAAGTATGATCATAAAATTAGACATCAAGAAATCTTATGAGGTGGATTGGAGATTCCTCTCCAAATGTATGGAAAAATTTGACTTCTCCAAGGCATGGATAAACTTATTCTTTTACTGCATCTCACCACCTCAGTTCTCAGTACTCATTAATTTCCCCCCCATGGTTACTTTGAATGATCATGGGGTATTAGGAAAGGGGATCCACTATCCTCTTTTATGTTCATAATTATGGCAGAAGCCCACGGTCAAAAAATATTCTCTCTTTAGCGCCAAGGCATTCTTAGAGGAGTGAAAATTACCACATCAGTCAACTGGGTCACTCAAAAAGAGTTTGCAGATGACACAATTCTATTTGGCAAGGGAAATATAGAGGAGTAAATCCAATTTAAAAGGATATTATCAAACTATTCCTTAGCTTCGAGACAAGAATTTAACAAAGATAAAATCACATATTTTCTTCTTCAACATCAAAAAGAAAACACAAAAACAAATTTTTCCCACACTTGGTATCAAGGAAGGCCAGCTCCCCTGCAATTATCTAGGTATCCCTATTGACAAATCATTGTACTCGATGAAAGCCTTGAAACCTATTGGTAAAATAATTGATAGGAAAATGGAGTCTTGGAAATCCAAGTGGCTCTCCTAGGTAGGAAGAATCATTCTGATCAAATCCTCCTTGGCAGCTATTCCAATTTACCTCATGTTGTGTATCTCATTACCATCATGAAGTTACTTAGACATTATTAAGAAAATAGAGAAATTATTGTGGCAGGGATCGGATGAAAAAAGGAAAATTTCTCTTACAACTTGGGATAAAATAAGTAGACCATTGGAAGCTGGAGTGTCTGACATCAAGAATCAGCTCTATCAGAATAAAGCATTAGGTGCTAAATTATTATGGAAAATACACAAGGAGAAAAACCTTAAATGGGTATGGATAATAAGGGGAAACTACTTCCCCAACCTCAATGATATGGAGGCATTACGAGTTAGTGAATTTTCTAGGGGATCAAGAATTTGGAACTTCATATCCAACTCTAGAAGTCTAATCAGGGAGCATCTCACTTGGAACATCAAGGATGGAAGTTGTACCCTTTTTTGGGAAGACTCATGTGGAGGGTACCCGATCATAAACAATCTAATGGATTCTGATAGAATCAATTGCATTTTCTCAGAGAAACGGGGACCTTACCTCAAAGATTACATTTCTCCCCCCAGGAAATCTTTCAAGAAGGTTTTTGGTAGTGGAAAAAATTTCAAGACTTAAACTTGGCCCACGAAGACATTGATCATATCATAGTACTTTTAAAAGATAGGTTCTTTGTTCTCAAATAGGGCAGGGATGATATAATCTGGAATGGAGCTAAATCAAGAGAATACAATGTAAAGGAGGGATATAAAATTTCTTCAAGGAAACAATCCTAGATCCAAACTCACTTTCCAACACATCTTTTTTTGAACAAAGTATGTCTACCAAAGGTGGGTCTCTTCTCTTGGGAAGCTCTACAGGGTAGAATTATTACCGCAGATTGGTTTTTGAGGTTTGGATTCCAAGGTCCCTCCATCTTCTTCCTCTATCATAATAGTGGATAATATGTTAATCACCTTCTCCTATCTTTTCCATTTGTAGTAGAGTATTGGCAATGACTATGTGCAAAACTAGGTTGGTTATCCGCACTACCTAATGACATTTTATCCCCCTTCTCATCTTGGCCAATATTGTTTAAGGAGAGTTTATGTGGAAGTATGTGGATCATAGCCCCATCAATTTTGTTATGGGAACTTTGGAAAGAATGAAACAAGAGGGTATTTCAAGACAAAAGTATCGACAAAGTATCGATTCTCAAAAAAATTGAGGTCGCCATTATTGAAACAATGAACTCTCAGATACAAAAACAAAGTGTACAACACAAGTTCTATCCCAGCTGGGATGACTAAATGTTAAAGAGTTTGTTTGGTCTAAACACTCAACTGGTGATAGGTAGAGGTGTTAAAGATAAAACTGTGGACAGAGTGAATTGTATATGGCTCCCACCGTCCAGAGGATGGTTTAAACTGAATTTTGATGGGGCCTCCAAGGGTAACCCAGGGCCATCATGGGTAGGCTTCATTATTCACTCAAGTCAAGGAATTTATTTAGCAAAGATTATAAAACCTCTAGAAAGAGACACCAACAAATTTGAATAATTTAAAGAACTCCTCATCGGTATTTTCCTGGCACTAGAATTGGGATTAAATAAGCTATAAATCAAAGGGGACTCCATGATTGTCGTGAATGATGTAAGATTGAAAGAAACTCCAAATTGGAGACTTCACTCTTTGTTGGAGGTTATTTTAAAAATGTTGGACAAATTTGAATAAATAACTATCAACCACATATTCAAAGAAGGAAATTAAATGGTTGATGAGTTGGCAAAGAAGGGTGTTAGAATAACTGAGAGGGGGGATGAATCAGTGGCCTCAAAAATATTCCAATAAATCAACCCAAAAAACTTAGTACCATAATATTAAGCCTCTAGTTATCTTCAATCCTACAAGATGTATGCCTTCAAATATACTTATCAAATATCTATTTCTTGGAGTTCACTGTTAAACCTTATTCTTAATGTTTACCGAATAGTAGTCTTTCATTTACCGAAAAAATAAAAATTGCTTAGTGTATATCGATCAATCCATATTAGTTATGTGTAATGCAAAACACTAAAGTAATGACTCATAAACACATTGACACATGGATTTTTAACATGTAAACCCCATTAAGGGAAAGACCACTTGGGACCGGTAACCCAAAATTTTCACTCCTTTGAAGTGACCTCGGTGAAGAGCCAACCCTATTAAAGGTTACAAACACACTGTTTGGTGTGACCTTGTTAGAGGATTTAAATAGAATAGTTTGTCACTTGATATCAGGCATCTCTATGCTATCTACCTTCTATGACCAAACCCAGTATAGTTTTTCAAATGTTACCTGGCATCTCATACTATCTTCATGATCAAAATTTTTGATAGTCCTTGGGATGTATCTCAATATAGAAAGGATCTTTAAATCCTGCTTAGTTAAGACACTTTCTTAATCAATGGTTAATCTAAAATAGTAAATGATCTTTTCACACATACAACTTAGAATTTTAGATTTTAGATCTATTGTAAGCTCATTTTACCTTTCTGCTCAATATATATTTTCAATACCTTTTCTCCACTTCTTTCTTCTCGATGATGTTGTGCTTCTCTGTTGCTCGGTGTCTGCAAAAATCTTTATCTCTTTCCTCACCTTGATTGATCAGACTTGTATGAAGTTGTTCTTCATTAGTTTCTCTTCACCATCCTCTTTCTCTATTCACTCCTCTTAATTCATAATGAATTAAGCTGTTTCTTTATAGACATGATATCACCATTTCTCACTTCTTGATCTTCTTGTTCTTGGCGTGATCCACAATCTTAGCCAATCTTTCTTTAAAGCTTAACTCATTTTTTCTCTCGTATAAATCTTCTTTCCAAGTAGATAAAACAACTTTAAATCTTTTACTTATCTCTGGCTTTAACTTGTCAATTAAAACAATGTCAACAACTAGTTAAGTCTATCTTTATCTCTTCCAGCTAAGTATTTTTTCATTTCTGAACTCTAGTTAACTTTGGTGTTTTAACTCTTTGATAGCTTTGGTCAACACTTTAGTTCTCCTCAGGCTTCTCCGTTGGTGTTGTCTGTCCCTCGGGCTTGTCTGTCCTTCAGTTAACACTATAATTCTGGACATTGGTAATTCTTGTGATTATATTCATCGTTAATGCTTGTTGTTTTCTTTTCTCGTGCATCACTATGAATTTTCTTTCAATTTTATCTCTCCTTCGGGTTCAACTAACCCTTAGTGTTTGAAGTCACATAGTGAATGCTAGTCTTTTATGCATTATCGAAAGTATAATATTTATCTCTCTAATTCTCTAAAGTCTTTGACACTTTGAATATAACCGATCAGATTATATCAAGTTGACATCAATGACAATACAATCCATTAACTGATTTATTGTCTTGCATTATCTTTCTGCATTTTGGTGATCAACTTAACATCTTCAAACATTCAATTAGTTACATGTCATCAATCTCTCCCTTTGGAATTTATGGAAACACACTACATTATCATACTATATTATTACTAATACAATATGAAATATAACAGTTGAAGTTCATCAAAATCTCCTATTTAACTAATACAAATGTCTAGCTCTTAGTAAGCTCAAATAGCTTAGATTTGTTTCTTGCAAAGTGTATTCTTCAATCTTCAATCCCTTTACCGGATAGATGTAGCAGCTTCTATCTATGTTCCTAATCTCTACACTACCTTGACTTTTCCTCTCTTTGATCATCTCTTTTTCCTTTGACAACAATGTCTCCCTTAGTACATACTCTCTCCCTTTGTTACTTCTCTCCCTTAGATCGGTATTTCATATGTAATCAATCTCTCCCTTTGGATAATGATTAACTCTCCCTTTGAATTCTTAGGAACTTCTCTCCATGGATAATGATATAATCTCTTCCTGGTAATGAGATCATCTCTCCTTTTTGATAATGAGAATCTCTCTCCCTTTGACAACAATGCCAAACAATTCTTCCATATCATCTTCTATCCTTTTGATAATATACTCCTTGAATTTCCCTATCCATCAACAATACATTGTCTCTGGTGTTCAGTGCAGATTTGTACATTGCTGTGTACAGATGTATTTGTTGTTGTCCATCTCGGTGCTTGCATCAATATGAATGATCTTCTGATTTGTGTTTAGGATGATGCAATCTCCTAATCAGCTTACTGATCGATAGACAAGGATTGTACCCCTAGTATTTGTCTCAGGTACTCAAATGTATCTTTTGGTAATGGATTTGTAAATATGTCAGCTAATTGTTCCTTTTATTGAATATATTCTAGTATCACCTCTTTTTCTTCCACTTGTTCTCTTAAATAGTGATACTTGATTTCTATATGCTTAGTCTTAGCATGCATGACTAGATTTTTAGAAATGTTAATTGCACTAGTATTATCACAATATATAATCATTGGTTCAAGAATCTTCATATTCATACCTTCCAGTAGTTGTTTGATCCAGGCAATATTAGAGAAATTTGTAGCAGTAGCCACATATTCTACTTCTAAAGTATACTAAGAGATGCATCCTTGCTTCTTGATGATCCATGTGACAAGTCTGTCACCCATGAAGAATGCTCCTCCATTTGTGCTCTTTCAGTCATCAATGTCTCCAGCCCAATTAGCATTTGTATAGACTTGTAGCTCAAATTTTCCTTCTCTTTTATACCATAAGCCATAGTCCTTGATGTTCTTTAGATATCTCATAATCCTCTTGACAATAGTCATATGTGATTCTTTGGGATTAGTAGAGAATCTTGCAACTATTCCAACTGCATGTGCAATATCTACTCTAGTATGAACAACATACATTAGTTTTTCAATCATTGATCCATACAAGGTATGATTTACCTCATTTGACTTATCTTCCTTTGTCAACTTACCTTCGGTTGCCATAGGTGTTCCAACTGGTTTCAAACCTTCCATCTTGAATATCTTCAGCACTTCATTGATGTATTTGGACTGAGTGATATATGCCTACATCTTGTTGAAGAATCTATAGACCAAGAAAGAATTTGATCTCCCCAAACATAGACATTTCAAACTCTTTTCTCATTTCATTAGCAAAGGATTTGCATAAAATTTCATTTCCCCCAAAAATGATATCATCAAAAAATATTTCAACAATCAGAATATTACCATTGGTATCTTCTTTAAGTACAGATTGTTATTTTCACTTGTTTTTAGAAATTCAATGCTAATGAGATAGGAGTGAAGTCTTTCATACTAGGCTCTCAGTGCTTGTTTCAATTCATACAAGGCTTTATGTATTCTACATACCATGTTTCTCTTGTATAGATCAACAAACCCTTCTGGTTGTTCAATGTATACTTCTTCTTCTAGTATTCCATTTAGGAATGCAGATTTGACATCCATTTGGTATACCTTGAATCCTTTGAATGCAGCATAAGCAAGAAGAATTCTAACTCCTTCTAGTCTAGCAATAGGTGGAAAGGTTTCACCATAATCAATACCTTCTTCTTGTGCATACCCCTTGTATACTAATCTTGCTTTGTTTTTTGTGACTTCTCCATTCTCATTCAGCTTGATTCTTAATATCCATTTGGTACCAATGAAATTTTTGTCATCTCATCTTGGTACTAGTGTCTATGTAGTATTCTTCTCAATCTTTTATATTTCTTCATTCATAGCATTGATCCATTCTTGATTCTCAAATGCAGTATTAACAGATTTAGGTCAAAATCACAAAGTAAACATCTAGTGTTTAGTGACTTACTTCTTGTTCTCATTCCAACCTTCTTGTCTCCTATGATTTTATTCTATGGATGATGTCTTCTGGCATACTTGGAAAGTTTCATTTCAGCTCTTTTTCCATCATTCTGATTATCTTCTTGACCTTCATTCTAATCTCCATTGCTTGGTACATCATCTTGAGTATTTTCTTGATTTTTGGTAATTGCAGCCTGATGCTCGGGTGCAATGTTCTGTTGCTCAGGAGTGATACATTGTTTCTCAGGTAGAGTGTCAGTTTATTTAGTGAAAACAAACATGTTGTATTCTTCTGGTTCTTTTCTTCTTTCCTTATCATTCTTCTCTGCAAATTCATCTATTCTTACATTTGCACTTTCAATGATCTTGTTAGATGACTTGTTAAGACATTTATAAGCCTTACTTTTGCTGGAATACCCTAGAAAGATACCTTCATCACTTTTAGATTCAAGATTTCTATTTCTATCATCTTTCAAAATATAACATTGACTACCAAAGATTTTGAAGTAACTTACATTGGGTGTGTAACCATACCAAAGCTCATAGGGTGTCTTCTTTGTGTCCTTCTTCAATTGTACTTTGTTCAATGTGTAGATAGCAGTACTGATAGCTTCCCTCTAGAAAGTTTGAGTGATGCTTTTCTCAATCATCAATGTTCTTGCACAGTCAACAATTGATATGCTTCTCCTCTGAGAAATTGCATTTTTTCATGGTGTTCTCGGTGCAGAAACCTATCTTTTAATTTCATGCTCATTACCAAAATTAATGAATTCATCTGAAATAAATTCCCCTCCTTTATTTGACCTTAATAATTTCAATTCCTTACCACTTTGTTTTTCTACTATAGCCTTACACCATTTAAACATCTTGAATTCTTCTAATTTATCTTTTAAGAACATAATTGTCATCATTCTAGAATAATCATCTACAAAGATAATGAAATACCTATCTCCATAGTATCTCTTTGTTCTCATCGGTCCACATAGATCAGTATGGAATAACTCTAGAATGGCATTAGATGTATAGTCTTTACTCTTGAAACTAGACTTTGTCATCTTACCTTTTTGACAATTCTTGCACATGATATGCTCAAGCTTTGACATGCTCGGTAAGCCTCTTACTTTTCTTTTATTGCTTATCTTTATCATGTTGTCAAAATTCACATGACATAATCTCAACCATATGTCTTAGCCATCAAACAAGTGGTTTTAATGTCATCAAGATAGAAAAGGTTACCTTTTGTTTGTTCACCAATTTCAATCAACCTCCCTGATTCATTGAAGATCTTTGCCTTCTTAATCTCAAATGCTACTCGGCGACCTGTATTGTTCAGCTGTGAAACACTTAACATATTATAATTCAGTCCTTTTACCTAGTAAGCATCTTTACATTTGATCAGGTTATTCAACAGTATGGTTCCTTTAACTTCAATTGGACAAGGTGTGTCATTACCCATTCTTACCATTCCACCATTATAGTATTCAAAAGTTTCAAACTTTTGTTTATCACCGGTAATGTGGTGAGTGCAGCCACTATCTATAATCTAGACATCATTCTTACTAACCTTAGATATGAGTGTAGTTTCTACATACCTTTCTTCTTCTTCTTCTTCATCTGAATCATCTTTCATGGCTACAAATACCATCTCAATGTCTTCTTCAGATTCGGTGTCAATATCATCAGCGCTATTCTCAGCTAGGTAACAAGATTTGTTCCCTTTGTCTATATAGTCTCGGGTATCTCTTCTGTCATATTGCTGGTTAAACTTCTTTTCATAGGTTCTTTCATTACTTCTGGCATCTTTTCTTCTGTTAGGATATCTTGCACCAAAGTGTCCAACCTCTTTACAATTAAAACATACAAGTGGTAATTTACCTTTGTATCTACCTTTGCATCTCTGCAATATTCTTTCCATTACTTCTTCAATCTCATCAAGTCCTTGATCCTCATTATCACTTTCACTATCATTTCTAATAGTGTGTCTATGACTTGATTTACTTGTTTTCAAAGAATATTTGAAGGAAGACTCTATAGATGGTAAGACACTATTATCAAAGTTATTCATCTCAAATGAAATCAGTCTACCCATCATACTATCTAGAGTAACTATATTGTTTGCAACTGCTCTCATTTCTTGTATAGTAGATACTCTAATAGCATATACAGGCAGTAAGGTTGTTAGGATTTTACTTACCACTGTCTCTTCTTCAAGTATACGTCCAACTCCTCAGATAGCATTGACTACCTCTTTGATTCTGTAGCTATATTGAGTGATATTTTCTCATTCTTTCATCCTTAGGTCATCAAACCTCCCTTTTAGAATTTTTGTCTTGGCTCTTAGTACATTAGCATCTTCTCCATGCAGGAACTTTAATTTGTCCCACATTTACTTTGTAGAGGTGTAGGTTTTGACATCTTCAAACTCAGTATCAGAGAGTGAGGAAGCAAGTTCTATAATCATGCAATTATGCTCATGCTTTTCTCTCAATTTCTCAAGAGTGTGAGGTCATGTAGGAAACACATATTCAGTATCAAGGTGGCTAGTAACATCATTACAAATACATAATAGGTGAAGTCTTATTTTCTTTTCCATGATGAAAATTTGTCTTTATTCAACTTGGGCATGTCTCGCTTGTTCATCTTGTGATTTTTTTCTTGAGTTGTTAAACTCCCTTTCTAAGCATAGAATCTCTGATACCAATTTTTAGAATAACTGAGAGGACGGGGGGGGTGAATCAGTGGCCTCAAAAATATTCCAATAAATCAACCCAAAAAACTTAATACGATAATATTAAGCCTCTAGTTATCTTCAGTCCTACAAGATGTATGCCTTCAAATATACTTATCAAATAACTACTGCTTGGAGATCACTATTAACCCTTATTCTTAATGTTTACCGAATAGTAGTCTTTCATTTACCAAAAAATAGTAAATTTCTTAGTGTATACCGATCAATCTAGATTAGTTATGTGTAATGCAAAACACTAAAGTAATTACTCATAAACACATTGACATGTGGATTTTTAACGTGGAAACCCTATTAAGGGAAAAACCACTTGGGACAAGTAACCCAAAATTTTCACTCTTCTGAAGTGAGCTCGGTGAAGAGCCAACCCTACTAAAAGTTACAAACACACTGTTAGGTGTGACCTTGTTAGAGGATTTAAATAGAATATTTTATCACTTGATATCAGGCATCTCTATGCTACCTTATATGACCAAACTCAGTATAGTTTGTCAAATGGTATCTGGCATCTCATGCTATCTTCATGATCAAAATTTTTGATACTCCTTGGGATATATCTAAATATGGATATGATCTTTAAATTCTGCTTGATTAAGAGACTTTATGAATCAATGGTGAAATTGAAACAGTAAATGATCTGTTCACACATACAACTTAGACTTGCAGATTTTCAGATCTATTGTAAGATCATTTTACCTTTCTGATCAATATGTCTTTCAATACCTTTTCTCCACTTCTTTCTACTTAGTGATATTTTCCTTCTCTATTGCTCGATGTCTGCAAAAATCTTTAGCTCTTTCCTAAGCTTGATTGATCAGGACTGTATGAAGTTGTTCTTCACCATCCTCTTTCTCTACTCACTCCTCTTAATTCATAATGAATTAAGTTGTCTCTTTATAGACATGATATCACCATTTCTCACTTCTTGATTTTCTTGTTCTTGGAATGATCCACAATCTTAACCAATCTTTATTTAAAGCTTAACTCTTGTTTTATCTTGTAGAAATCTTCTTGCCAACTGGATAAAAAAACTTTAAATCTTTTACTTATCTCTAGCTTTAACTTGTCAATTAAAACAATGTCAACAACCAGTTAAGTTTATCTTTAGCTCTGCCAGCTAAGTATTTTTTCATTTCTGATCCCCAGTTAGCTTTGGTGTTTTAACTCTTTGATAGCTTCGGTCAACACTTCAGTTCTCCTCGGGCTTCTCCGTCATTTTTTTTTGTCTGTCAAGGTTGTCTATCCTTAGGGCTTGTCTGTCCATTGGTTAACACTATAATTTTGGTCATTGGTAATGCTTGTGATTCTCCTCGTCAGTAATGCTTGTCGATTCTTTTCTCGTGCATCACTGTGACTTTGCTTTCAGTTTTCTCTGTCCTTCGGGTTCCACTAGCCATCGGTGTTTGAAGTCACATAGTGAATGCTGGTCTTTTATGCATTAATGAAAGCATAATCTTTATCTCTCTGATTCTCTAAAGTCTTTGAAACTTTGAATATAACCGATCAGATTATATAAAGTTGACATCAATGACAATATAATCCATTAATTGATTTAATGTCTTGTGTTATCTTTCTGCATTTTGGTAATCAACTTAACATCTTCAAACATTCAATCAGTTACATGTCATCACAGGGGCAACATGAACTAATTTTAAATTAATAGGTTCCTACCCATAGCAATCTTATATGTCGGGGAAATATTCTCACACCAGAGAGTTCAATAGTTGTCTTTTCAACTTCAAACTGTTCCAAGGGTGGGAATGCCTGATAAGTTAGATCCTCATTTCCAATTGAGAAGATTTTATTGGGGCAGATTTTAAGAACACAGCATCGTCATTTCTAGGCTAGCACATACTATTTATGGTCAAAAATTAGACCCATCACCCAGGTGGTATGAAGTAAGAATAAATTTATCTAGTCCATAAAAGTGATGCATATTTGTTTGTTAATTATAGTAAGTCACAAATTTATACTTAGTTGTTTCTTTCATTTTTTCTTTGGGCCCATGCCTAGTGGATAAAAATTCAAAGATGAGATTTAAGAATCAATTGACATGAAAAGTCAGGAGAAACACTTAGAAATTTATAACACTCATAAGTGGAAAGTCAGTCTGAACTAGCCAATTTTATTGGGTAGAGCTTTGTCTTTTGAGGTAGCATTTTAGTTGAACCAGTCGACCAGGCTCTCCTTCTCTTCTCAGTGGGATGGTGGTATTCTATGTGGGTAGAAGTTCTTAGAGAGGTCTTTATGAGGGAAGCCTCAAGATGGATACTGTAATTAAGCTGGATTCAAACTAGGACCAGGTGGCCTTTAACTCGTCCATCAACGAACAAAGCCTTACAAATATTTCAAGGTATCATCACATATTAGTTCTTCATGCAATCAGAAAGGTTTTGGGTTTCAATTTTTTGAGCACCAACCATCGCCACAAAGTCAATTCAGACATTTGTGCAGGTTTTCTAGTGAGCATCCTGGTAGTAGGGGTGCGCAAGATAATAGCTGAAGAAATGTGTTAAATATTGTTTGAAGAGGACTTTCTAGTGGGGTTTCATTAGCCATTTTGAACAACGATGTTGATCTCACAAATCCTCTCCCATGTAGATATGCTATGGTGATGAAGGTGGGGGATTCATTCCTAGGACTAGAGAGAAGCCAAAGAAGGAACATTTATGGTGAGCCCCCTAGAAGGCTCTTCATCTTGTGGGGATGGGAATGGGAAGACCACATCATCAGACATGTGATGATGCAACAAGGCATTAACTTCTTGTCCAAATTTTTGGGCCTCAAAGATCACCTTGATTAACCGTTTAGTGATGATATTGATGAGGAGTTGGACTGGGTATACTTGTATAAGTATGATGAGAAATTATATTGGTTGGGTAGAAAGGATTCATCTAAAATCGAGGAGCCCAGTGGTGAGGAGGAGGTTGAAGATGAGGAAGAAGATGAGGATGAAGAGGATGCTAAAGACGACAGAGGAGAGAATGCAGATGCAGAGGAAGAGGGTGACACAGATGAAGAGGAACTAGATGAATAGGAGTCTGAGGAGAGCTATAAATCAGACAATGTAGACTCAGTGGAGGAAAACAATGATAGCTCCTCCTCTTCTTATGACTAATACACACAAATAATTTGTCTTTGAGTTATTTTGTGCATTCGCAGCTTAGTATTTTGCACCTCCCCACTTTTTCCAAACATTAATATGATAATGGAATATTTGTGGTGGATAGGAGCCGATTGTGGCTCCATTTTGGTGTTTTAGCATAAATAGGTTGGCCTTCAGTTTAAGAAGGCATATTATATGACTTTTAACTTTTACCTATTAATATATACATCTTGGCTTCGGCTCCTTATTTACTAAAAAAAAGTTATTTTTTCCTATATTTTTAGCGTTATCATAAGTTTTTTTATATAAATAGTCTACATCAAGCCTAGGAATGTGTATTGTAGTGGCACAAGATGATTGGTTGAAGTTAATTATTTTCCTTAACATAGCTAAATAATTAGTTAATTAACATAGCTAAGGGTGATTCATCATTTGGAAACTATTAAATAACATCATTGTTTTTTTATTTGCTTATCTATCACAATCCAAAATTACACAAAATAGTTCAATGATTTAATTTAGCATTATTTTATTTTACACGAATAAAGTGGGGATGAATGTGTGTGAGTGCAGATGAGTAATGGCATGATAGAATGAACAAAACTTTACAAAAAACATGCACCATTATTAAAGAATTTAAGAACAATGTGGAAAGAGAATAATGCACCCATCCACAACGTATTAAAGAATTTAATAAAATTATAATTGGCATGGGTATGCGGGTCTTACATTATAATTTGTCTCTAATTCATGGTAGATATTGGTAGATAAGCATCTCAAGTGTTGTGCTAACCTATATTGCCCAAATATAGCTTTGCCTCTATTTCTAATTATTTTTCTAGGTTTTTGGTGTTGTTATAGCTTGACTTTATATTTTTAAATAGTTGACATCAAGCCTAAGAATGTGTATTGTGGAGGCACATGATATTATTATTTATGATAGATAATTATTTAACATAGCTAAGGGTGATTCATCATTTAGAAACTATTAAGTAACATCATTATTTTTTATTTACTTATCTATCATGATCCAAAATGGAAAAAAAATAATGAATTAATTTGGAGTAATTTTCTTTTACACAGAGGATAAGAGAGACATATCTCATTACTTGTAGTAATCAAATAGGTTACTTGGGATAATTTTTGAGGTGGAGTCATAAAAATTTGGTATTTTGGGGCCATACTGATTGTTGATAAAGACCTATTTAAAAAAAGGTATCTTGGGAGGCAAGGAGTTGCTATACTACCAAAAATAGTAGGTGTACCATTTCAACAACCACCAATAGGTATACAAATTTGTGTGAAAAGTTCACACTCTTATGACATATTTATAAGGTCTACACATCCTAAGCCAAACATGCCATGCGGTCAAGATTCTAGACAAGACAGATGAAAATGCAGGTGGGGTGATATATATGTGGAGGTTTAGGTGGAAATTCATTATTTGGCCAAAGTAGAGGCATTATGCGATGAAGAATTATATAGGGTGCAATTTATAACATTATATTTTTCCACACTTTAGTTGGCATATCATAAGTGAAATGTATGGTAAAGTAGAGAAAGAAAACTTACCTAAGATAAAATGGGAAGTAGAGACTTTCATCCACATGGAGTTTCCCTCAAGGAAAATACTTGAACCTTTGCAATTTGATCACATCATAGCATGTAAGATATAGATAAACATGCTAGATGAAATAGATAATGATGAAAATAAGATGTAGGCCATGAGATAGTGATCACTAGTATTAAAATTGTTTGGTAGTAGGTTGTGTTATACTAGATTTCCATACGATAGTGAAGTTTTTTTATAGCACTGATACAAGTAGAAAAGGCTAAATAGTCATACAATAGAGCACGCGATTTTTATAGTACCAGTATGGGTAGAACTACTAGATGGTCATACAATAGAGTGAAATATTTGTAGTGATACATATAGAAACACTAGTTGGTTGTATGATAGGGAAAATATTATAGATAGGTTGATTTTTCCCCTACGAAGGAAAATACAATAGATAGTGGATTATCCCCCATGGAAGTAGATATAATAGGAAGATGATTTGAAGAGTGGTTCTTTGTGTATCAATTTACATGCCCCTCAGTTTTCAAGAGCCAAAGATAGTACTTGGTCATTTTTTAAGGGTGATTCTAGAGGCCACTTGCTTTTTTTAAGCACTGAATAGGAAAGTTGAAAGTCAATTTTCAGTGATTGCATGTTTCATGATTTCAAATTCAGATGCATGATAAATCTATAAGAAAATAATTTTAGGACTCACTTGAATCAAAATTTAAAAAATTAATTGGGCCCACATGGGAACTTGACTTACTTCATCAGATTGTTGTCTTTCAAGCTTGATATAGGTATTTTATTTTATTATTTAAATTTTTCCCATGATTTAAACAGTAATATAAGATGTATTTGTAGGGAAGGCATGTGATTAATTTCCATCCAGTATGAACTCTGTCGTGAAAGTTCCCATGAAAAGGGATAAATTAAAGGTTTGTTTAAACATTTCAATTCCTTTCAAATATATGTGTGTCCCCCACTAATTTCTTTGTGTGCAAGTGAAATAAACCCAATGTCCATTTGAAAAGATTTATGCAAAAGGGAATTTATTTTTCCTCGCATTTCTGCAATCATATTTTATTTTTTCATGGTGATACATGGAGAAGCGGGGAGGGATAAAATTAAAGAAACAAAGAGGAAGAAGTGAAGCCCCACATCCCCACTGGGAAATGCACAAAAAGAGAATTGAAGGTGTGGATGTGCAAGGTTTCACCCCACATCTCCACACTATGTTTGAGATTTATTGGTTTTAGTATGCGGAATCACAGGGGAAGAGGATAGACTTTGTGCCCTAATGTTTTCCAACATTTTACTTGCTTGTGTCATAAGTAAGAGCTTAGAGAAGGACATGGGCATCCATCAAAGCACAATGTAGAATATTTTTTATGAAAATGCTCTGGTAGAAATAGATGCAAAATGTGTATGCCTAGACAACTAAAAATGTATGAAATAAATGCCCAAATAAAATTCTACAGGGAAAGAAATGATGAAGGTTTTTAGCTCAAATGGAGTAGTGAATGGATCTGTTCAATAGGTTTTAGAAATTTTAAGCTAGTGCAATGTGTAGTTGCAAAGCTGCAATCCACAACTTGTGCTTGTTGGCATAGTGACTATATCCGTGATGAGATCTCTCTCCACTACTAGTACATGCTTTTGGTGTGATGGTCAAATCTACATGGTATCAGAGTGTAGGTCATTAGTTCACGTCCCTCAAGCCCTAGATCCTTTGTCTGTGTAAGTTTTGTTTATCAACATTGCACATAGTGGGTACAAATCCCACATGGTACGAGGTTGTATCCGACTCTATCGTGTGGGGGGTTTTGGCATAGAAACCATATCCACGATGAGATCTCTCTCCACCACCAGTACGTTCTTTTGGTGTGATGGTCAAATCTACACAATTTTACATCTCTAATATTCAATGATTACAATATACATAATAATGCATGATTTATATAATGAAAAGCTAACAACTAATAGCCATTCTTAATGGAGCAATTTTTGTGAAGATTGCATGATTAATAAAATGCATGTAAAATGAACATGAGTTCTCTTTAGTTAGACTTATTGCATGAAAAGTCACATCCAATAATCACAGAGAAGACAAAATAAAGTCTACAGTTAGATCCATGAATTACAAAGGAAAATTGATGCAAACAGCCCCCTTAAGTATAACTAAGGAGAATAAAAACTAATGAAAGGAGAGAGGAAATGAGGAAAACCTAGTAGGAACAAACCCCCCCCCTGAAAATTTATAATAATATAGATGCAAAAGAAAATATTTTGTGACATGAAAATTGTGGACATCTGCCAAATGATAACTGCCATAGTGTTGAATGAAGAATCTCGTCTGAAACCAAGAAGAAGTCAAGATCAATCTACGTGAGTTCCCCCAATGACACTACTCGAACAATAAGCAGATGGAAAATGAAGGCAAAACATATGTCAATCAAAGATACAGAAGACAATAATCTGCAGGGGCGGCCCTAAAAATGAATAGATGGAAAACAAAGGAAAAACACCTATCAATCAAGGATGTAGATGACACATGAATCTATATGAGTGACCCCAATGACACAAATCAACCATGTAAGAATAAAATGCTAGTTGAAAATATAGGTGCCAATTGTCTATTAAATTGATCAACTGCGAAACCAAGGAAACATCAACACAAATAGTAGAAACCCCTCCATAATGTTGAAAAGAGAGGCATGACATATCCACTGACATGGTGTCACTAAAGAGGAATCAAAGGAAAGGCCCATGTTAAAAGAGCATGACCTTGGCCGAATGTAAAATTTGGTTCAACCTCTATTGCCATGATTGTAGGCTTGCAAGCCTCTACTTTTGGGTTGAAGTAGAATCTTTGGCTTCCATTTGTAGGGCATGAGAATGGAAGAGACTGGAAATTCCATTCTTTGCAACAGATCTGATCTTCAACACTTGCAAAAAAAAAATGTTCTCTTTCCTATCTTCTAAGCTCTGACACCATGTAGAATTATCAGCATAGATCTAGCTAAGAAAAAAAATACAAAAACACAGAATTTGTAGAATAAAATAGAGCAGTTCAAGAATGAGAAATTCTACATCTCTAATATTCAATGATTACAATATGCATAATAATGCATGATTTATATAATGAAAATCTAACAACCAATAGCCACTGTTAGTTGAGCAATTCCTGTGAAGATTGGATGATCAATAAAATGCATGTAAAATGAACATGAGTTCTCTTTAGTCAGACTTATTGCATGTAAAGTTAGATCCAATAATCATGAAGAAGACAAAATAAAGTCTATGGTTAGATCCATGAATTACAAAGAAAAACTGATGCTAATAGTTCTTGCATTTTATTTTACTATGTATGCGCAGTGGCTTTTTTTTCTCACAGAATGTTCAAAATGTTTTTGTGGTGGGCAGTATTTGTGAATGGAAGATTTTGAGATAGGTTATGTTCTTTTTTCTAAACAAGCCCTCAACCAAAATGAGATTCCATGGAGACCCATGATGAGGAACAAACCAACAGGCTAAATTTGAAAATGGCTTTCAAAACTTTCAATCAAATGCAATTAGCAACTGTCGAGTCAAACCCAAACGGCCTTTGATAGTGTTTTCATTTGTGTGTGTATCCATGGTAGGTGCGAAGGTATGGAATGAAGGAAAGGTAGTGGGTTGGAAAATAGGGCACAATGTTACTAGATAGAATTCCCTAAAAATACAATTTCATGTACTTCAATTCTCGAGTATTTAGTGAAAAGGGATGAGAAAATCTCAAGCAAATTCCATAGCCTTTTTTAGTATTGATATATGTTCATGTCAACATGGGAGCTTTCAAAATAGAGGGGTATTCTATAAACTAATTTATGAATAGTTTCATTCAAATATTTTGTAAATGTGTAAGTCAGGTGTAAAGGTAGAGACCACGATCTCCACCAGTATGCATTTTGCCTGTGCCAACTAGGAAGTCAAATTGGGTATGCTTTGTTGTTAAAGAATGGAGAAGGATAGAAAAATCAAGAGCAAAGAAGTATATCAAATTCAAAGGGTGAAGATTTTTTTCAAGATTGAAAATGGTTGAAACCAATTTCATCAGCACACAGGAAGATCTTATTGGAATATAGTTAAATATTATTACCTAGAGGGCCAAAATCAGATAATTTATGGTGCAGTTTGAAGACAGTTAGGATGAGATGGAAGAGAAATATTCCAAATGTCAAAGAGAGGAGTGCATACCAAATTTTGAAGAATGAAAAGTGGTTATCACCAAAATAAATAAGAAGATTTCTCATCTTCTATATATTCTCCTCTTCCTTCTTTTGTAAGGGTTCTGAAATATTATTCCTTTGAAGCTTGTAAATAGCAATTTTGTGTTTTTGAAGTTTGGAATGTTTTGTGCAAGTTGTAGGAGTTTGTTTTTTAAGAAATAATTAACTGGATTTGTCTCAATTTTGTGTAAATATTACCATTTGAATTAAATACATCAATGATGTTGCATTTCATCTCTATAGATTCCCTCAGATGTGTTACTTGTTCAATTATTTCTTTCAAGGATAGAGTTAAATTTCTTGGCTCAGGTAGTGGTGATCCTTTGTGTGTGAACAAGATATGTAAAGAACTCTATTATTTCATTAGATTACATGTTGATGTTAGAAATCATCATCTCAATTATGTCCACTAGTTGAATTAGATTTGTTGATAAGCTTTATTTTATGGTTTCACATTTGACTCTATGGCTAGGGTTAGACACTGGTGTTTATATAGCTTGTTGTATTTCCAGAAAAATCATTCAATCAAATCTCCTTTTACTCTATGTTATTAGGTGTAGTTTCAAGTTATTTTCACTCTCAGTTGTGTCTACAAGGTGTTAAATCAGAATAGAACCCATTCTAAAAAAGTTTCCATGTGTATTCTTATGTATTGATCTAAGAGTTATCTGCTTAATGTAGAATTTTTTCGAACCTAGTAGATATTCATTAGTGTTACAAAGGGTCACCCACTATGTCCTGTAGAGCCTAAAGTGTAGAAGACTTCAGCCTCATGACTAATTCTTGCCAATTGGCCACTGACTCAAGATACCCGGTGATAGAAGAAGGCTAATATTTAGATTATCTTTAACATCACTTGGAGGAACCAACAAAATAGAAACTCTATTGGGGAAAATAGAGATTTGAAATTTTTTGCTTACTCTGTCTTAGAATATCTAAAGGGATTTTCTAAATTTATAGAGGGAAGACTCAAAAGTATGTAATCTGAAATTTGTTTTAGATTTACATAAGTTTTTAACCTATAAATTTGTATTGCAAGTAATTTTAAGATTGTTTATGTGACTTTGCTATTGAAGAATCCAGAATGATAAAATGTTTCATATGACTTCCATCTGTTTGAAGTTTTTTTCTCTATGAAAGAGATGGAGAATCTGTACAAAAAAAGAACTTGAGATTTGAAGAAATGCTTTAGATTTCTAGTTAAGCAAAAAATGAACATCAACTACAATTTTCCTCCAGGTATTCGTCATTCTTTTTTTTTTCCTTGTTAGATGAAAGTGTCACCAAGAAAAGGATTGTTAGATTTAGGTTTGCATACTTCTCTAATTTAAATTTCATTCATGTATTATATCAGAAGTATGTGTATTTTCTGAAGTTGCTAACTGCATAAGTTGTTTGTAAAGGATTGTGAATGCACATGTAGAGATGTATCATCAAGATGATAATTTGTATGTATTTTCTACAATGTAATGTTAGATTCTAAGTCTCTATCATGTGCAAAGAGAAGATTAGTTTCCTTAGAAATATTAAAACCCATTGAGCTTCATTTGTATCCCATGTTATCCAAATCCTTTCCCTCCCGAGATAAAGAAGCATGTGCCTAAATTTCTTGGGTGGGAAAGTGTATTAGCTAGTGAACATGTGCAATCATTCTGTGATCTCATGAGAGATAATCAGATTTTTAAGAGGATGTGTACATAAATTTTTTTGTAAGGTCACTAGAAGAAGATGCAATTTAGCGGTTCAATATCTTACCAAGAGAGGTCTATATGTTCTTGGAAAAATCTTAAGGGACTATTCTTATGTGATTTTGGTAAAGAAGTGCAATCTGACTTTGTTGAAAAAGTTGAAACTACACATTGTTCACATTTAGAGTATGAGTTAGAATATGAAATAATTTGTCAAGGTATGTATTTTCATGTTGTCCCAAATTTTTCACGCTAGTACCTTGCATCCAATCAGCCCCAAGTTCATTTGCATCTAGTTGAAGACAATGTTGATCTTATGAGGTGTGTTCGTGCCTTGTTTGACATAAGAAAAGGTGAAAGAGAACCAAGGTATGTTTTATATCAAGATTCATAGATGATTGGTCTGAGATACCTATTAGAATTAATGGGAAGTGTGTACTAAGAGGAGAGTGGTGAATCAGTACCTTTAAAACTTTTGTATCTTTTAACCTTTATCCTTTAAGTTATCAAATGTTTATCCAACCATCTATTCTATACTATCTTGTTGTAAGATATATCAATTCATAAAATTAACCATACATGTGAACATTCATAGAAACATTCATGAAAGTAATTGATACATAAAACAATATATGACATCACAGAAAACTCCTGTTAGGAAGTAAAACCATGGTGGGGATGGCACCCACAAATTCTTCACTATCTGCATATTGGAAGGGGCCGGTTAACACTTACAATTTGATCACTTCTGATGATCTACCCAGTTAAGAGTATCTATGGAGACCTGTTAATGTCTAATATGTTAAGAGCTTTAGCAACAATATTAAGTGTGCAATTAGTTAAGAGATTTATAGTTGGACTGTTAAATCCACCTTCCTTGAAAGGATTTTTACACTTTGCTTCACTTTTTAGAATGAGAGAAAATTACAATTTGACCTGGTATATGCAATCTCCTATTGCTGATTACAGATCCATTTAATATTACATGAATAAGTATATCACCTAATGTGATTGAATAATACCTCTGATGCTCGGTAGCCTCTATTCTTGGTTCTTGATAACCAAATTTACCTTTCATTGTTCTGGTTCTTGAAACTTTCAATCTGATCTATAGATGTGCTTGTATGATTCATTCATCCTCTCATCCATTCTCACATCCTATCAGAATGAATTTTTGCATCATCTATTTATAAGATAGATTGACCTAATCAAGTTTCACGCAAAAAAATGTTAACTCTAAGATCACAGGTTTACAACTTTACCTTGATCTCCTAGTCTATGTGTTTTAAATCAGTTAAACTGATTAAAGCACTTAAATTCATGTTTCTTGTCCCTAAAGAAATTATTTAAAAAAAAATCAAGACTCTATAAATAGAATAAGACTATTTTATCTGACGTGGAAGTCCGATCCACTTTTTGCGGGCTGCAACTAACTTTCAATTTCTGACGGTCAGTGATTCTTCTGAAGTCAGTTAGACTGATTCTTGATGTTCCTGCTTGAAGTGTCTTTTGGGTTCATCTATAACTATTCTCTTAGTTTACACTATGACCTACTTGTTGGGTTCCACTTTTGGGTTCATCTTCATCCTTTCCATTTGGCATTTTCGGTGTGCACACAAAATTGTGTCGTCGGTTCTCTTTGCACTTAGCAGTTTTTGGGTGATCTCTTATATCTGCATTTTTTGTTTTCTCTTTGTCCTGTCTTTCGGTGTATGCTTACCAAAAGTGTTCTTTGCATACTAATGGAAAAAAAATGTCATCAATCTCCCCCTTTGACATTTGTATCAAAAAACTGATATGTGCAAAATACTAACAAAATGTTAAGTATGTACAACATATATAATCCTTAGTCATTTTATGACTCCCTCTATGTATATGCTAGTGTATCATTATTTTCCCCTTATGGATAAGTATTTCCTATATGTACATATCATTATCTTCCCCCTTTTTTTATATTAAGGGAAAAGGTGTATACCTTATATCTTATAAAAAATGTGAGAGTGTGAAGACTTCATGTCTTCCATCATCTTCTCCCATTGGTCCTTTAGATTCTCTAGATCCATGTGCTCGAGTGTGATCCTTGAGTGCATATCGTAGATGTTGTCTTCTATAGAAATCTCAGGGGTTTCTATTAGTTGTATTTTTGAACTGATCAATATGTTGTTGAAGCAGTGTTTGATTTGGTAGAAGTTGAGCTTGGAGCTCGGTGACCTCTTCCCTGAATTGTGTTTCTTCTTCCCACGGTTCTTGCCTTAACCTTTTTATTTCAATAATTTTCTCATAATGAAAATTTATTGCATTATCCTCGATGGTTAAGCCTTTAGCACTTGTAGCTAGATCATAATCTAACTTTCCTATCTTATCACTATGATCTTTAGTGAATTTTTCAATTGTTCTCAATTGTTGGATCAAGGAAATAGCTTCAGCAATTATGGGATCTAATTCACTTATGAATTCTAAAAGCTTTACCTTGTTTACAACCACTTATTGGCTGATTTTTTCAACAAGCTTGTGCTGATATTTCTGCTCTGCTCTATCTTCAATTGGGTATGTGTAGGATCATGGTATGCCAAACTAGGCCTTAAGTGGAAATAAAAATTTAGAAAATTAGCGTTAGGAAAGTTGATGTAAAAAATTGGACAAGTTATCAATCTTATATAAAAAATGTGTAAGAAGAGAATCTGTAAAAAATTGAATCTAGTTTCTAAGCTACTATCCCTTGTTTCAAAAACAATATTCTATATGGTGAAATTTCAAATTTTAATGCAGTAGTATGAAAATTTCAGGAAAAAGATAAGAAGAAGGTGTATGTCTGACCACCTTAAACACAATCAAATGATAATTATTTTTTACAATATTCTAGATATAAGTAGTAGACTCATGTTCGGATGTGACACATATTTTTTTGTAATTTTTTTCCAAGTAAATAATTAATTATGATTTTTCTACTACAACTTTTCCAGAATATAAAAAATCTTGTGTTTGACCACCTTAACTTAGTCTAAAATTCATCAAATTGAATTTTTTTATTTTTTTATTATAGTAGGAAAAGCATAGAATGTGACTCATGTTTTGGATTTCAAAAATGTTATACCATTTCAATCATTCTATCCATCATCACTAAAAAGATAAGAAGTAGGTGTATGTCGACCACCTTAAACACAATCAAATGATAATATGTTTTTACTAGATTCTAGATATAAGTAGTAGATTAATGTCCATATGTGACGCATATTTCTTTGTAATTTGTTTCTAAGTAAATAATTAATTATGATTTTTCTTCTACAACTTTTTCAAAATATAAAAACTCTCGTGCCTGACCACCTTAACTTAGTCTAAACTTCATCAAATTGATTTTTTTTTTGTTTTTTTACTTTTAGTAGGTGAAGCATAGAATGTTACACATGTTTCAGATTTAAAAAATGATATATCATTTGAAAGTTATAGCTATTTTCAATCAGTCTACCAATCAGGACTTCTTTTTCACATCGCCACTTTTTGGCATACCATGATCCTGTACATACCCAATTGCCTTCTCTGCATCAATGTTCTGTGTTGAAATGACTTCTATGAGAGTTGCTAGTTGATCAAGGATCGGCTTAGTCTGATCAACATCAATGTTAGGTACAATCTAGTGCAAGATGTCCCTAGTTGTTTCTAGTACCATGGAGTCTCGGTGTTGCTTCCTTAGCTTCTCCTGTAATGCCTTCCTCTGGCATATTTCATTGTATTCTTTCAGTGCTTCATAATCAAGTGTAGTTGGGTTACATTTGGGTATATCAATGATTTCATCGAGAGTGACTTCCAACTTACTCTTTTTGGATTTCTTCTTCTTCTTCTGAGTTTCACTTGAGTGTAGAACCATAGCCAATTTCTTGGCTTTGTCTGTGGTGTTGGATGAAGTTACTTGTGGTGTTGACTCTTTTTTCTGTTGTGCTAGTTTTTAGTAGATGTCTCCCCATCAACCTTTACATTATTAGTAGCAACTTTTTTGGTTTCCTCAGGAGTGCCATCTTTAGGTTTTTCTCCTTCATCGGTGTCCTTATGTACTTCATCATCTTTTTTCTGTGAATCCTTCTTAGTCGTGTCTCCATCTATTTGCTTTGATTCTCCTTCTGTAACCTTGTCAATTTTGGTTACAATATGATTGTCTCTGATGACATTTTGTTCATTGATGCTGTCATTCTTTCCTTCATCCAATACATCTTTAGGAATGCTTGAATCTTTTGCAGGTGAATTTTCTGTTTCTTGAAGTATATTGATGGCTTGCATCAATATTTGCATGTTGTTTGATATGTTCACCTATGAGTTGTCAAATTTTGTGTCCTGCTCATCGGTTTTGTCCTTTGTAATAGTGACATCTTCATCCTTTTGTATTTCTTCTGCTAGGTCATTAGTTATGTCAATGATTGTGTGATGCAGCAGTGGCAAGCAGAAGCCTCCAAGCAATGAGCCAATGGTAGAGTTTCAATCCTCCAACACCCTAGGTGAAGGGTCAAGTGCTGAATACCTATCACATGTATGAAAAAAGGACTTAAGGAAGGTTATCACAACCCTACAATGCAAGGGAACCCAATCACTAGGTTTGCCAAAGTCCTAAGCACCAAAGAACAAAAGTTCACAAGAGGTCTCCTTAACACAATAAGTACTTGAACCCCATGAAATGGATACTAAGACTAGGGGTGGCCCAAAATCACTTTTATGGCCTATTTAGGTCCTATTCTAATAGTTCCAATGGTTATTTAATCAATGGTTAACTCATACCACCAAGTTGCTTCACAATCTAGCCTTTGGCTTGTAGCCTTTTGCAGAGACAAATTCAGACATAAGTCAAATGTTCCCACACAAGGTGTTGATTTGATCAGGGATTCTAATACCCTTTAAGGCCTTACTAAACATGCCCAAGCACCAAGGATTGGAAACAAATAAAAGACACTGTTGTCACAACTTTTAGACTTGGCTAAGAGGCCTAATTGGGGCTCCAATGCACTACAAGTGCTCTTTCTCCTAAGCCAATAAAAAAACTAAGCATGGAGGCATGTGTGGGCACAAAAAAAAAGTCAGAATCCATGGTTTTAGGTCTTGAAGAACCCCCAATCAAAATCTATGGTGAATGTCCTAAGTCACAGTTTGGTGCACACATAAAATGTACACCTAGGTTCTTGTGGCAAAGCCACTCTTCTGCACATCCACATTTTTAACTTGCATAATGTGAAAATACATTGAACAAGGATGAATTCCACCAAGGGGCATCAATTTCCCATGGTGGAATCGATCCAAACAATCAAGCCCTAGATGAATCTTGATTTTTAGGCTCGAACCCAGGTAGTCACACTAAAAATTTGATATCTTGCAATCTAGGGCAGATTAGCACATGAGATCAAATGCAAATGGAACAAGGTTAAAAGATTAAAATTTTGGGATCACTATTTCATACCTCCATGACTATACCAGTCTGTACAAGATCATTGTCCTCACAAATCTATAGAAAAGTGGTTTATTTTATTGATTTAAAATGCCAAAGTACATGTTATGCCTTCCAACTGCCTGAAAGGGCTATTTGAAGGCTTCCCCCATTAGTTCCAACTATTTTTTAAACAATCTAACCGTTGAGGGGTTAATTACAACTTTTTGGCAAAAGTTGTCAAAGTTGCATTTGTGCAATTTTGCAAGACTAATGACCAAACTTGGTCCTAACTTATTCTAGTGATCCAACATGGATCTAAAACCTTAAAAACATGAAAAATATTAAGATCCTAGGATTTTAGGCCTATTGACCACTTTTGACCATAGTAAGCCAGGGGCTTATAATTGTGCCAATCCTGGAACTAGGCCTCACAACTTGGTCTAGGTGCCTAACTAGACTAAACTAGATATGCGTAGGATTGTTAGGATCTTTGTTGGTTGATTCTAGAGTAGGTGCTCTTGCACCACTATGTTATCCATTGTGGTGTCTGGCCATATCTCATCTACAACTTCCACATTCTTATTGCTGATTGTGCTCATTTCTTCTTTATCTAACTCAATTGATGTGTCATCTTCTACATCTTTGATTATTATCTATTCTTGAGTTTCCTGATTATCATCTTCTTATTGTTGTCCTTTTTCAGGGCTTTTTTCCTCAATAGGTCTATTGAGTATTTTACTCCAATTTTTGTGAGTGTCTTTTTCAAGCTCTATAAGCCTCCCTTCAAGAAATTTGTAGGCTCTCAATTTGGGTGAGAATTCCTTTTTATGGTTCTCCATCATCTCATCAATTTCTTCCCTCTTGGATTTAGAAGGCATAAGAGAAAGAAGTACTCATTCCCTTATCTCCTTCTCATTCTTTAATGCAAATGTCCATCTGGCATATAATATGTCCAAGAGTTCCTTTGGTACATTATTACCTTTGAATTGAATTGGTACGTACTTGAATTTGTACATCTTTGCAATGATGGCATCTTCAACTTTGTTTTGATCTTCTGGATCCAGTTTTAGCCATCTTCTAATCTTAGAATCTATGATAGATCCTGAATTTGCAATAGATTTGCACACCTCATCAATTCTCTCTAGAACCTTAATCTTTTTTTCTTGTACACCTTCATCTTGTTCGGTGTCCTCAATGTCTTTTCAGGTTCTTATGAGCTTCCTTCTCTTTTTTGGCCATCTTTTTTGTGTGGCCGATTTCCTTTTGTAGGTTCTTACCTATCCTTTCTTCAAGGGTGAAGGACTTGAGTCCTTCACTATTTGGATTCTTTTTCTAGAAGCATCTATGGTTCTTGTCTTCTTTGCTAGAGTTGGCAATGGAGTATCTGACTCTGTAGATTCAGAGTCACTTGTTTTCTTAGCCTCACCAACGGGTGACTATCCTTCGGTTTCTTCCTTTTTCTCAATTTCCTCTTCAGTTACTGACAATATTTTCTTTAATTATTGACCATTTTATCTTTCTTTCTGTCAATTTTCTTTACAACCAATCCATTTTTTATTATTTCTTTTGCTTCTACACAAGTTTTGAACTTTAGTTGTTTCTTTTCTAACGGTTCATTTATCAATGCATTGATTGCATTGGATACTTGATCAATATTTACCTCATACTCCAAAATTTATAACCATGCTTTCCTTGGTACATCAGGTTTTATGTATGTGTGGTCGGTGTCAACCATAAAACATATATCATTCTTAAATTTATCTATAAGTTGCTCAGGGATCCTTACCCTTTTCTGCATTCAGTCCTTGAATCCTCTAAAGTACTTATCCATGACTATTTCAAAGTTATCTCCCAGTGATGTTATGTATTCACTGATCTTCATGGTGACCGGTTTTGTGGTATCCCATTTTACATCTCCTACTGATGGAAATGTTTCTTGGAAGTAAAATAAAATGCACATGATAAGTGATCCAAACTTACATGTATTTGTCTTAGCATTTCTTATTGTCCTCAAGTTTTCTTCAAGTTGGTTAAGTAGTAGTTCTGATAGATCCAGGTGAGTACCTTTCTTTACAATCTTATAAGTTGTATCAACTACATTGGATGCTATTTTGTTCATCATGTTTTCTTGGAAGAATTTGTAACCTAGAACACATGCTCCAAATTTAATATCATCATCGGTTATAGTAGATACCTTCAGTCCTCTGCCATCACACTTTGCTCCTGTGTTCTTCTCAATCTCAGCCTTGGGTGGGTGTTTTAATGCTTTTACCTTCTCGATTATAGGGTAACCGGATTGCATGGATAACATCTTGGGTTATCATCTTAGGCTCATCCAGCCATGGCTTGTGATTGTGCATTCGACTCAGTACTAAATGAATCCACTCAGTTTTGAATACCTTCTGGAACAATAGGGCATTAGTGAGCCCTTTCACCTGTATGTGTTTGTGTTCATCTTTTATGGGTCCATCTTCATTATACAGTTTATTGTAAACTTGTTCCACCTCTAAACCACCAATTTCTGCAATCTTGTAGTGGATGTAAGCTCGCACATCTTCGATGAGAAAAACCCTAGATGGTATTCGTGAGAATGCTCCAGTATTGTCTGGTTGTGTTGCAACCTTAGGGTAAATCTTGTAATGTGGTTCCTCACATACATAATTCTTGATGAGTTTAACCTCATCCTTCTAGATGTTCTTCATTTTGGTGGTTCTTAAGGTCGTGGCCATTGTTTTAGATATTTAGGGATTTTTGAAAAATGTGTAAAATAGAGTTCTCAGTTGTCGTAGGAACTTACTGTTTACACCTGTAGTGGTCACTGATCTATTGGAGTGCTCTGGGTTGAGTTGAATTCACTTTGTGATGCTTTTTCTTTTTTCTCAATTTTCTCTCTCATCACTCTGTTTTGGTCGTGGTGAATAATGAAACCCTTTCGTTACCCTTTTATATGTGTTGCCCTAAAAAGTGAGTCATTAATGCTCAACCACTCCTCAGTGTTTGAAGAAGGAGTTTTTTGGTTTGAACATTAACTTCTCTTCAGTGACAACATGACATTTCGGGGTGGTCGTTTAACTCTTTGTTATTACCGATAGGATTCGGTGTTTTGCGAACATAACTCATTCAACTTGCTTGATTACCGATGAGTCTCAGTTTACACTATCAATTTTGCTTTCTCATGTTAACCACCGCTTCTCGATAAGTGTAGGCATTTTTATCTTTGAGTGTATATTGATGGTTTTCAATATGTATTACCTGATAGAATAGTTATCATAGATTTAAACAAGTAATACTATGATACATCTTTACTTATGCTAATTTTGTATTTCATCAACATATTATGGAACTAATGTAAAATAATGCTTAGTGTAATGTAGTTCCATACTTACTTGTTCTTCTTAGGTGGGGGTGGTGATGTCACTAGATCCATTGGATGGGGTGTCACCATTTGCATTACTTGGTCCAGCTTCATCATTTTTTGAAGCATTTCTCCACATTTTGTCTCTCATTCTCTAGATTTCTTCAATGGTGTTTCCATTGGGATATGTGTTGATCTTTGTCATTCGGTCTCTGCAGTCTTTCTTGTGATGACCAACTTTATGACACTGTAAGAATGTCATTCTAGGGTTGTTCCATCCTCTAGACTTTCTATTCCACTATCTCATACATTTTGCAGCAATGTGACCAAATCTTCCACATGTTGTACAATTTTTCCATGTGTTGTAATCCCATACATACTGGTTATCGACTCTTTTCAGTTGATAGGAAGTTACTTACATTCATATGATTTATGTCCTTTCTTGTTACATTTATAAAAAAATCCTATGAGTGAAGATGTGGATTTAGGAATACCTTTCATTTTCCCTCTGCATTCATTTGAAGTGTGGCCTTTCTTTCCATAGTGATTGCATGTCAGCTTTCTTAGTCTTGGATTTTCATAGACATTCTTTGGATCAACTTGATTGGGTGATTCTCCATTCTAGGTAAAACCTAGACCAGTGTTGTTGTTGACTTTTCATTGTCCATCAAGAAAATCATCCATTCTTTTATTGCTTTCTTCAGCTTTCTTGATAATTTCATTATGCTGCTACTGAATTCTTATTTCATGTTTCAACTTTTCATTCTCTTCTCTTAGTTCACTGATAACTTCTATTCTTTCAATGAGTTCAACATTCATTTTTTTTGCCTCTTGACTCATAAGAATAATCTGATTTGTAATCTCATGATGATCCTCTATAAGTCTTTGTATTTCAGACTCTTTCTCTGTGTTCTTTCTAGTTCAACTTGTCTAGCAATGTTCATGACATCAATCATTCTTACCATCTATGTCTCTTGATTGATTTGCAAAGATTTCACTTGTCCATCAAGATGTTGATTAATTTCGTTTAGGCTTGTGATGCTTTCTTTTGATGTGTCTGATGCTTTGCTTATAGTTGATCCTGAAGACTCAAATAAATTTGGTATCTCTTCCTCATGATAATTTGTTTCATTAAAGTGAGATGCCATAATATTTCTTTCATCTAACAACTATCTCATATTGATTCTAGCTTCTTTGTATTGCTCATAGAAGATCTAAATTTCTAGTTTAGTATTTTCAATATTCTTGTCAAGTCTGTACTTCTCCATTGTATGATCTTTTCTCTTAAGTCTTTAAGATTTTCCAAAGAAGAGACTTAGCTCTGATACCAATTGTTGGAATTAATGGGAAGTGTGTACTGAGAGGGGAGGGGTGAATCAATACCTTTAAAATTTTGTATCTTTTAACCTTTATCCTTTAAGTTATCAAATGTTTATCCAACCATCTATTCTATACTATCTTGATGTAAGATATATCAATTCATAAACTTAACCATAAATGTGAACATTCATAGAAACATTCATGAAATTAATTGACCCATAACATAAGATATGATATCACAAAAAACTCCTATTAGGAAGTAAAAACTGTGGGTGGGGATGGCACGCACAAATTCTTCACTATCTGCAGATTGGAAGGGGCCAGTTAAGGCTTACAATTTGATCATTTCTGATGATCTACCCAGTTAAGAGTATCTATCTAGACCTGTTAAAGTCTACTATGTTAAGATCTTTATCAACATTGTTGAGTCTGCACTCAGTTAAGAGATTTATAGTTGGATTGTTAAATCCACCTTCCTTGAAAGAATTTTTACACTTTGTTTCACTTGTTAGAATAAGAGAAAATTACAATTTGACCTGGTATATGCAATCTCATATTGCTGATTACAGATCCATTTAAGATTACATGAATAAGTATATCACCTAATGTGACTGAATAATACCTTTGATGCTTGGTAGCCTCTGTTCTTGGTTCTTGATAACCAAATTTACCTTTTGTTGTTCTGGTTCTTGAAACTTTCAATCTGATCCATACATGTGCTCGTATGCTTCATTCATCCTCTCATCCATTTTCACATCCTATCATAATGAATGATTGCATCATCTATTTATAAGATAGATTGACCCAATCAAGTTTCACGTAAAACAATGTTAACTCTAAGATCACAGGTTTACAACTTTACCTTGATCTCCTAATCTATGTGTTTTAAATTAGTTAAACTGATTAAAGAACTTACATTCATGTTTCTTGTCCCTAAAGAAATGGTTTTAAAAATAAATCAAGACTCTATAAATAGAATAAGATGGTTTATCTGACATGGAAGTCAGATCCACTTTTTGCGGGTTGCAACAGAATTTTGGTTTCTGACGGTTGGTTATTCTCTGAAGTCAGTTAGACTAATTCTCGATGTTCCTGCTTGAACTATCTTTCAAGTTCCTCTGTGACTGTTCTCTCAGTTTTCACTATGACCTACTTGTCAGGTTCTACTTTTGGGTTCCTCTTCATCCTTTCCATTTTTCATTTTTGAAGTGCACACAAAATTGTGTCATCGGTTCTCTTTGTACTTAGCAATTTTCGATGATCTCTTATATCTGTATTTTTGGTTTTCTCTTTGTGCTGTCTTTCGGTGTATGCTTACCGAAAGTGTTCTTTGCATACCAATGGAAAAATAATGTCATCAATACCTTGTGGTTTTAGACCTCATGAGATTCCATGTGTGGATATGTTCTTGAAAATTTATTATCATCATTAAGTTAATTGGTATGAGAATCCAAAGTCAACAATTTTTAATCAAGTTATTGAATGCTTAGATGTAGTTGAAAGTATTGAATCTATGCATATAATGTTGGGCTTTCTAATGTTGATAATGAGGAATTCATGCTTGAAAATGATAAAGATATGTCAAGCCATGAACATGTCTCCTATGTTGTTGAAGGAGATGTCAGTCGTCAACAAGAAGATAATGATAGTACAAGTACATGTTGTTATTATGATATATATATCAATGAATCTTTTGAGTTTTCAGATTTGAGTCATAATAGTATTAATGTTGTGAAACGTGATCCACAAATGAGTAGTACTTGTAGTCAAGAGGGAGAAACAAAACAAGGTGTGATTGAAGATGATGGTTTGTTAAGTAGTGAACAAATTTCAGCATTGTTGGCTCTGGAATATCAGAAGTTTGCATCTTCAAATAACCAAGATCTTATGTATCCTATATATACACATTGAGTTTGATAGTGAAATTTTTCTTGGTAGTGTTGAAAGTGAAATGCGTGCTTTTGATTTTTCTCCCGCTAATGAACAATCTAGTTTGCAGAATGATAATACACATGAAGGTGAAAATTTGCTTTATTGCACTAATGCCTCATGTGATAAGTATAAAAATATATTTGTTGATGTGAATTCATTTTTTTTTATGAAGTATGGATAAAAAATGATGATGAGGTTCAGTGCAACAATACTCTAAGTCAAGATGGTTCAATTGTAGATTCATATGACTATATGTTTACTGATTTGGATGAGACTAATCTTGAAAAATTTTGTACGACAGATATGTTGAAAATGTTAGTAGGTCATAATGTATTTTTTATTCAGAAATGCAAAATTTTGAGGAAGCATTAGAAGATGATGATGCATGTTTTTTATATGTGCTGATGAAAATGAATATTTGAAATGTAAAGATGTACATTTGTCAGAATCTTGATTTATAGTTACATGAAGGGCATGTGTATGAGCTTTCTTATTTTCATACATTGTATAGTGGTTTACATCATGTGCCTAAAGTGAAAGAAACTTCTTATAAGATATTTGTTTTTTATTTGCAAATCGACATTCATATTGAGCTTAATGGTACCATCTATGTAGTAAAATATGAGTGCTTCTTTTTTCAGCTAGGTGGTAATTTGGTAGGATGTGACATTGAATCTAACAGTGGTGAATGTTGCATTAGATTTAATTTTTATTTACCCAATGAGTGCAACATCTATATGTCACATGCTAATGAGTCTTTTCATGTTGTGCCTGGTTTTAAAATGAGTATTGTCAGTGAATGTGTTAATGATGTTATGTATGACGAGTTTATGAGAAGTGACAACATGTTTGATCAGGCATATGGCAGTGATAGTTTCAGATTTGCTTCAGTATAAGGTGAAGAAAATTTTGTTCATGACAGAGGTAAACTGAGGCCAAAAAATTTTGGTGGCCTTAGGCCATCAAATATGGTTTGATTTTTTCAAACCAAAATAGTAAGTAGCAGACATAAGTTTTGACTCTACTTCCCAATGGAGGGATAAAGAATGCCTTCTACCCCCTAGAGATATGGAGTCTATCTATGCTCGTAGGGGGCATACATCTCTAACTAGAGTCACTATTGACACCTTCAAATTTTTAAGGAATTTGAAGTGGCCATGTTGTGAATTTGGTTAAGGCAGAAAAGAACACCCCTGTGAATTATTTTGAGTTGTTCACTTTGAGAACCAATAGGTTTCATTCCTGATTATTATCATGCAAGATGCACCTAGGAATATATTCACACACTATCATTAAGAATAAATATTATTTTTCATCCCCTTGCAGTCAGATTTGATAAGTTTGAAGCACCTAGTGTGAGGGGTTTACATAAATCTGCATTATGCATATTCCTAGAAAATCCAAGTGGCCTCCTTTGGAGGCCTATATCTCATGCCCAATTGATTTTCAATAACCAAAGGATCATTTCCCTATTTTCCCAACATTATCAAATGAGCTCCCATATGCATTTTCAAGCCTCAATGATTTCATTTGACTTATTTTCCATGGAAAATGTGAACCCAGTTTATTCAGTTTTCATGCATACACATAATTTTTATTTCAACAGGCCAACTTTGAGGATTAGTAACAATTGATCAGTCAATAATCATAACAAGCCAGCTATGGCCCTATACTCCTAGTATTAAAATGAAATCATATGTATATTTTGAGAGTCTATGAGATGATTTGATATTTGTACACAGCTCATTCTGTTTGTAGCTTATTGTGTTTTGCAATGTGCACAATGACATCCTTTTAAGGTGGCTCACTTTGAATTTCAAAATCTCATAAATGGTGGATTATCAAAATATGAAAACCATTTCCTTTTGATGTTTACATGTGAATGAAGTCATGTGTGGAGTTGCAAGGCCTTAGAGAAAGGTTTGCTATTTTTAAAGGCATCATGTTACGAGGGTTCTAAATTAATTTTGTTGTTCTTAGTTGTAGAGAAAATGAAATGATAAACTTGGAGGATTAAAATCTTCTACCTCATACATCATCACAGGAATTCATTTTTCAGAGTGAGTCTCTGTGTTTGAATTTATATGCTCCTCAGTTTTGAAGAGTCAGTGATAGTGCTTGATCAATTTTTAAGGGTGATTCTGGAGGCCACTTGCATGTTTTAAACACTGAATAGGAAAGTTGAAATTCAAATGCATGATCAAGCTATTAGAAATAAATTTCAAGGCTCAATTGAATCAGAATGGAAAAAATTAGCTGGGCCCACATGGGAACCTGGCTTGCTTCATCAAATTGCAGTCTTTCAAGCTTGATATAGGTATTTTATTTTATTATTTAAATTGTGTTCATAATTTAAATAATAATATAATATGTATTTGTAGGGAAGACATGTGATGAATTTCAATCCATTATGAAATCTGTGGTGAAAGTTCCTAGGAAAAAGGGATATTTTAAAGGTTTTTAAAACATTTCAATTCCTTTAAAATTCATGCAGGCCCCCCTCTAATTTCATAATGTGCAAGTGAAATAAACACAATGTTCATTTCAAAAGGTTTATGCAAAGGGGAGGGATAAAAATACATGGATTTTTATTTCACATGGTAATACGTGAAACAAAAAAAATTCCATGGTAATACGTGGAGAAGCGGGGAGGGAAAAAATTAAAAAAACTAAGAGGAAGAATTTAAGCTCCGCATCTCCGCTGGGAAATCCACAAAAGGAGCATTGAAGGCATGGATGTTTGAGGCTTCACCCTAGACTCGGGGGAAGAGGATACACTGTGTGCCAACATTTTATTTGCATGTGTTGTAAGTAAGAGCTTAGAGCAGGTCATGGGCATCTGTTAAAGAACAATGTTGAAAAATTTGTAGAATTCTGCAGTCAAATATGCACAACACAGGATGGATCTAGCAAAGAAAAAATAGAAGCAAATATATGTTAATACATATGATGATATAAAATAGAAAAAAATAGAGCTATTGAAAGAGAATGAAAAATCTATTAATCATTGTTACATTTGCATTATAATGCTTGTATATTTATACAAGTTTACCCTCTGTTAACAATAGCAAATTAAGGTGAAGAGTTCAATTAGGAATTTAAACAATAGTTCCTTTGTAGTTGGAAACAACGATCCATAAATCATTTATGTGAAAATGAAAAGATGAGGCTCATATGTGCCTTCACAAAGAAGAAGAAAAAATGCTAATATAGAATGTAGCATGGGGAATGCTATAGTAGGTTCCTTTGCGACAAATAATGCCTCTTCCTTTTGGAAGATAAAAACCTCGAGCTATCAAACTGTTGAATTCCCACTCAACTAAAATAAGTGAAGGAATCAAGATGAATGGTTCTACAAAAAAATTAGGGATCTCCTCAGAAGGTGAATAGACCTCCTTCAAATTTTGTGCCAAACTACCCACACTCATATCAAACTATGAGGAATTATAATGTAGAGAATGAGAAAGAGAATCGGAATGTTCCGTTACAATAATTGAAGAAGAATCACCCTCATCAAAGAGAAGATGTATGCAATCAATAGTTTCATCTAGATCAGAAATGGGTGATTCCACCAAAAAAAAAGAGATGTTTGATAGAAATAGATCCCATAAAACTGAATCCACAAAACAAGAATGAAGATATTGAAGAGAATTCGAAGTAGCATATGAAGAATCCAAGATCTCTGTCAAACTGGCAAGTTGAGGTGACTGAATAGCTTCCAATACTAGAGATGTAGAAAGAGGAAAATTTGGAGGAGATGTCTCTGTGTAATAAAGAAAATCAAAACACTTCCAATAAGCAAGTTCCTCTTCAGTTTCATCATCATACATAGGATCATCAACATTATCAAGGGAGAGAAGCATATATCTAGGAATGGAGATTCAGTTGGATCTCCATATCTTTCCCATAGATTTTCCCAAAGAGTGTGAGGGAACTCAATGTGTGATAGAGCTCATGATGTGCGGTCCCTAACACTTAAACCAATTAATCCTAAGACATGATCATTTATACTTTCCCAGGAAAAGTCTTTCCAACATGAACTTGGTTCAGGAATAAGTCCATACAAATGTGGAAATAGGTGATTCCATCAATAGTTCTTTAGGATTCCAACAAGCCATGACTTATAATTTTTTTCTTCCAAAGTGATGATAGATGGATGATATTTTATTTCCATTTTAGCCTTGCACTATCCTTTTTTTGGAACTTTATTTTCAATTCATGAATATAGAAAAGAAATTAAGAAACCCCATAACAATGAAAAGTCATTCCGAATGTGGATGCCCAGACAACTGAAAATGTCTGAAATAAATTCCCAAATAGAATGCTACATAGAAAGCAATTAGGTGGGTTTGCAGCTCAAAATGGAGCAATGAATGGATCTGTTTGATAGGTTTTAGAAATGTTTAAGCTAGTTCAATGTGCAGCTCCAAATCCATGATCCACAACTTGTGCTTGCATTTTCTTTTGTCTATGTATACACAATGGGTGTTGTTTCTCACAGAATACTCAAAATGTTTTTGTGATGGGTATTGTTTGTGAATGGAATATTTTAAGATATGGAATGTGTTCTATTTTATAAAATCCCTCAACCAAATTGAGATTCCATGGAAGTCCACACCAAGGAATGGACCAACAGGCTAAAGTTGAAAATGGTTTTTTAAACTCTTAATTAAATACAATTAGTAGGTGTCGAGTCAGACTGAGCAAACTTTGACAGTATCTTCATTTAAATGTGTAGCCACAAAAAGTGTGGAAGCATAGCATGAATACAAGGTAGGGGGTTTGAAAATAGGGCATGATGGCATTGGACAGAATAACCCAAAAATTCAATTTTATGGACTGCAATTCTTGAGTATTTAGTGAAAAGGGATGAGAAAATCTCAAGAAAATTCCATAGCCTTTGGTAGCATCAATATCTATTCATTTCAACATGGGAGCTTTCAAAATAGAGGGGTATTCTCTAAACTGATTTGTCAATAGTTTCATTCAAATATTTTCTAAATGTGTAAGGAAGGTGTAAAGGCAGAGATCATAATCTCCACCAGTATTCATTTTGGGAAGTCAAATTGGGTATGGTTTATAGTTAAAGCATGGAGAAGGATAGAATAAGTAAGAGCATAGAAGTATATCGGATTCAAAGGGTGAAGAAGTTTTGCAAGATTGAAAATGGTTGAAATTAATTTCATCAATGCACAAGAAGACATTATTGGAATCTAGTAAAATATTATCACCCAGAGGGCCAAAATGTGATGGGAAAGGTAAAATAGAAGAGAGGTGAAAATGATTTGGTAAAAATAAAGTTGTATCCTGGTAATCATTTCACCAAAGGAATAAACAACAGTAATTTGTGTTCACCATGATAGTGGAAAGTATTCTACAGGGAAGAGTAAATTGTTTAAACATCATGAGCTAGGTATTTTATCACCAAAGGAGAACATATAGTAAAGAAATATTTGTTTTCACTAATTTGGGTAATTTTGTGAAGGATGAAGGATAAAATTTTCACTCATAAATACTCTCACTCAACAAATTGTATGTTCTCACTTCAAGGGAATAATGATTTTACTAAAATTTTAAACTGTAAAAAATTTTGAAGACAAAAGTGGGTTTGTTTTGACCCAGATGGATAATTTCACTAAGGGGGAGATTTTTCCATTGCAGAAATATAAAGTGTTGCAATGTGATATTTTCACCAAATATGAGATATTTTCAAGGGGTGTAATATAGAGAATTTGTACCGTAAGAGGGAAAATATTGAGGGGATATTTTTATTTGTAAAGTGGACAAATGGGAGAAGGTATATATTTTCAAGAAAAAAGGATGAATTATTCAACAACAAAATCAGATAATTTATGGTGTATTTTGAAGATAGTTAGGATGAAATGGAAGAGAAATGTGCCAAATGTCCATACCAAATTTTTAAGAATGAATATCATCACCAAAAAAAATCAAAATATTTCCCCTCTTCTCTATATTCTCTTCTTCCTTCTTTTGTAAGTGTTCTAAATTTTATTCTTATAAAGTTTGGAAATTGCAATTTTGTGTTTTCAATGTTTGGAATATTCTGTTCAGGTTGTAGGAGTTGGTTTCTTGAAGTAATAATCAACTAGATTTGTATTATCTATTACACTTTCATGAATTTGTCTCCATTTTGTATACATCTAATCATTTGAATTAAATATATCAATGATGTTTCATTTCATCACTTGAATTAAATATATCAATGATGTTTCTCTTGGTTCAGATAGTTGTGGTCTTTTGTGTGTGAACATGATATGTAAAGAAGAACTCTGTGATTTCATTAGATGACATGTTGATGTTAGACATCACCATCTTGTATGTCCACTAGTTGAATTAGATTTTTTGATAATCTTTCTTGTATGGTTTCACATTTGAATTTGTGGCTAGGATTAGGCACTAGTGTTTATGTAGCTTGTATTTTCAGAAATATCATTTAGTCAAATCACCTCTTACTCTGTGTTATTAGGTGTATTTTTCAGTTATTTTCACTCTTAGTTGTCTCTACAAGTTATAAAATTATAATAGAGCCCATTTTGAGAAGTTTCCACATATATTATGATGTATTGATCTTAGAGTTATCTATTGAATGTAGCATTTTTTGAACCTAGTAGATATTTATTAGTGTTAAATAGGGTCACCCCCTAGGTCCTATAAATCCTAAAGTATAGAAGACTTCAGTCTTGTGACTAAGTCTTGTCAATTGGAAACTAACTCAAGATACCTAGTGATAGGATAAGGCTAATCTTTAGGTTATCTTGAATATTAGTTGGAGGAACCATCACATTCAAAGGATAAAAGAGATATTGTGACATGTCAACATAGATATTTGCAGGGAGTGTCACCCCACAAAAGGTGATATGTAATACCTACAACATCAAAACAAACAAGTTGAGATAGGGGGATCTAATTATTTAGTGTTAGAATCTATAGTAGTGAAAATATTATTTGTACATCACTTTGTATGGGTATTTCATCACATTACCAAAGTATTTGAATATGAAGAAGAACACATCAAGACAAAGAAACATAAAAATTTGAGTCGACATCAAAGAAGGCCTAAATTCCCCCAACACTTTGCATTATCTCCAAATGTCAAAAATTAAGATACAACCAATAGAAGAACATGATAGTAGATAGGAGAACTATATCACATATAACCCTCTACTTCCAAGTACCAATTAAGTAAATATTTTGGTTTTTTGGTTCCTCTAACCATCAAACCACATACTCCTCTCTTATATATGTATATTCTTTCAAATATTAATATTAATAAACAAAAAATTAGTCTTCCACCTCCATTTTTGTATAATATATGGAAACAATAATGGAATTTCTTTTTGCCTCTATGATAGGGCACAAACATGTTAAAAGGTGGCTTTATTTTGAAGCTTCTATTTGTGATAACATCTTGCCAACTCCAAACCAAAAAGTTATGGGAAGAAGTCTCTCAACAGAGACTATATTTTCTCCAAATGGTCTGAGAAATTTTCCAACTCACATGTCATGTAACAATACCAATGGTGATATACTATGTAATGACACTTCAATCACTTTCCTTACACTATCTTTGGAGGCTCTATATCTCACCATTGCAAATACAGTTTGATTTCTAGCTTGTCAATATCCTTTTGAAGTCACTATTGTGCGCATCTAATTTTTTTCTAAACATGTGCATGAATGAATGGTGATTGGTTGTGCGAAGGCATTGTAATGGAATGAGACCAATCTGTAAAAATTTTGAGGACTTGGTATGCTAGAGTAGTTCAGGTAGAAATACATATATCTAATCCAAATGAATGATTAGCCATATGTCATTTAGACTTAAAATTAGAGAATATTTTTGGTTCTCATGACGTAATAATCACCACATCAGTTAAAAATTCCTGCTATATAATACCAAAAAAAAATTAAAGGCATTTTTTAGTGCACATGGTGTTGGAATTATATTGGAATGATGTACTGAGAGGGGAGGGTTGAATCAGTACCTCTAAAAAATTTCTTGGTTAGCCCATTAACCCTTGTCATCAGTTTGTAAATTATCTTATCTAACTGTTCATCTTTCTTTATGCATATGCAATCATAACATAAGTTCTTTAATATGTAACCATACAAGAAACATTCATGAAAATAGATAACACATGACACAA
>MU223609.1:971211-987371 GCA_018584345.1 Thuja plicata
GTGTAGTTATTGTAAAGTCCTGGCACTTGTTCTTGCCGGCTCACCTGCATTTCCTTTTGAAATAACTGTCCATCAAGTTCATGAATAGTGCAGCAACATGTGTCACCCTACTCATCGTCCAAAATCTCCTCCTCTACTGCAGGTGTTGAATCTTTCTATATCAATATCTGCTCTTGTACTCGTGAAATCTTAGTCATAACTCTGCTCACCTATAGTACCTGAATCTGTGCAAACTGAACAACCTGGGCTCCAGACATGGTGAACATGATGAACACACATTGAATGCACCATCAACCCCTTTGACAAATTATGCTCTATCAGTTCACACGTTCTGTCTACACTGCTGCTACAATTTCACCTTTGGAAAAAATCCCCGCGAGTGAGCGACATATCTTTTTATTTCTCATCACATAGTCGCCATCCATTTTCACTGCACTTTTTATCTTCTGTGACTGAGCGATGCATTGTCTTTTATCTTTATTTCATGTCAGTCGCACACCCGCGCCACTTTTATACTTTTCTCTTTGATCCATGCGAGTAAGCGATGCATTAACTTTTGAACTTTATCTTGTGTCTGTCGCATACTCGCACCACTTTTCCTTTTATCTTTTTGATTCCTGCGAGTAAGCGACGCCTCCCTTTTTACCTCATCGCATAATCGTGAGCTAACTTTCCATATCACTCGAGCCTCAGCGATTGAGAAACATTTACTTTTTCATTGCAAACTTTGTCTAGTCGCTCACTCGCCAACTTAACAATCCAGCTTTCATTTTATGTGCGACCGAGCGATGAGAGATGCTTTTTGACTTAGTCGCCCACTCGCGAGCATGAGAACCCCATTCTATCATTGACTGCGAGCATGCGACGTCTTCTATTTAGCTAGCCGCACACTTGCGAGCTTTATTCCCTTTATCTTTTTTCATTGGCGACTGCGCGACACCTTCCCTTTTTACCTCATCGCATAGTCGCGAGCTGTATGCCTTTTATCTGAAAACATAAGTGAGTAAGCGATGTATTGAACAGTCCTTCAGTTGCTCAGTCGGGTGATCCTGTGTCTTTATCTTTAACTTGAAGCACGTGCCTTTTTCTGTTTACAGCGACCTCGCGACATACCTTAATCGCTTAGTCGGAAGGACTTTCTCCCTAGGGTACTTTTATCACCAGACTTAGCGACCACCGTCAGATCCTTTTATTTCTTCATCGAACGGCCGTCGCATAATCACCTTACAAATTCATATACCCTTAAAATATCAAGAGACTTCGTGACTGAGGGAAAACATACCCTAGTCTTGTTATCGCGTGACCCATTTCCTTTATCAAGTGATCAGGCGACAACCACTAGCTCTGTGACAGATGTCATCTTTTCTTTCATCCTCTTTATGCACACTGGGAATCTGATTCACCGCCCCGATCTGGCGACATCCCGACTGAAGGAAATCACTTAACATGAAACCGTTAGTCGCATGGTCGGGAATGTTATGTCTTAACTGCCAATTAATCATGAGACCACACGACTAAAGCAAAGCTTTAACTGTTTGAATGTCCTAATCCAGCGATCATGCGACATGAAGTGAATCGCGAAGTCGGGAGATATTTCTTTGACCTGTTGACTCTTCTCGCGATCACCCGATTGAGGTGGGTCCCGTTCCTTTTAAAGCTTTATAACATGGAATTAAAGTGACAACCCGACTAAAGAGAGATCGCCAAGTCTCAAGACATAGACGGAATATTCTGTTTCTTCAAGAGACTACGCGACATAAAGGAAAAACTAAGTCGGGAGAGGCTTTGGCATATTCAATCTGGGTTATGCGATCAAGCGACCTGACTTAAAAGCACATGCCTTTAGTGACTAAAAAAGGTAATGAAAAAACATAAGACATGGCTAAGGGTTTAAACATGCATCGTTTAACATTAGGCTTTAGGGTTTTTTCAGGGTTTTGACAATTTGGCAAGGTATAAGCATGAAAACCTGAAAATTTTCAGAGAGCAGGGTAAAGAACAAGGCGTAGCAGCAAAAACAAGAAATACAACCAACATCCACCTTCTACAAAAGGATTTTACATGTGATGCACTTGTTAGAATGCAACTACATAAGTCTTTGATCTGATGATTTATGCAATTTCTAATTGCTGACAACAGATCCAATAAAGCTTCCTATGTATTAGTAATCATCTTTACATGATTGAATAATACCTTTCTCTACACATCAGTAGCCTCTGTGTGTTCTTGATAACTAGATATAATCTATTTTTGAACTTTGCATGAATTTTTCCTTCTTCTCCTTAGATGCTCTTTGCGGCTATCAACAACAATGAATCCATAATTCATAATTGATTGAACATCTATTTATACTAGATTTTAGCTCTGTTCTTGATTCACACTTCACAAGTTAACTCTAGATCCAAGGTTTACAAATTGACCTTAATCTTTAGTTAGATATGTTTTAGAGCAGTTAGGATGCTTTAAAACATTTACATTATGCTTGCTTGACCCTCAAGTAATGATTTAAAACAAATTAAAACTCTATAAATAGAATTACAATGCTTTATCTGACGTGTAAAATTCAGATCCACTATTTGCGGGTTCTCTAACTGACTGTTGGTTTTGATGGTTGGGCTGATTTGTCAGTCTGTTGGTTTTCTTTACCATCGGTGTTCCTTTCTTGAACTATTCGTCGGGTATGCCTTTTCTGCTCCATCAGTTTTGTTCTCAAAACTGTGTCATTGGTGATGATCTTTGTGTTATGTCATTGACCCGTCGGTGATGTTCTATTTACTTCGTCGGTGCAACACTTGTCAGTGTTCGTTGGTCAATTCCATACTTAGCATTTTCTCATGACACTTTTTTCTTTCGGGTATGCTTTTTGTCTGCCGGGTATGCTTTCTGTCCACCGATTATGCTTGTATCGATGATCTTTGTCAATGTTTTTCACTAAGTGTACTAATGGAAAAACTTAATGTCATCACATGGATACACAGTTACTGGAGAGAAAAATTACACTGTTATAGAACTGGATTGAACTATATTCTTACTTTTATAAATACATCTCATAACCTCATCATCAAATTAATCCAAATTTTATAATTTTTTACTATTGTTTTTTATTAGATAAAAATGGTCCAATAAGAATTGGCCTAAAATAGATAAATCATTATTGGTAAAGTGAGGTGATGGATAAACCATAGACAAGTTTATAATAGTAAATAAAATGCCTCAAAGAAATTGATTGCAGATATGAAGATAGTTGAGGTCCTTATGATGGATTCGATTCCCATCTATGAACTTTTCATATTTTATTCACCATTTAATAGAGAAAAAGTTGGTAAATATTACATCCTAGTATGTGGTTTTAACCCTTGTATGATTTAGGGACCATGTGATATTGAGGTAACACTTTTGAATCACCATGGTATAAAGTGCAATAAGGTAACAAAGGATGCAATAATTTCAATGGGTGGAATAGAGTTTAGAGAATGTGTGCATGCCAATTACATAAGGCATAATATTGAGAAACTTCAAGATGTTATAATTTTGTCATTACAAAAAATGCAGATGGGGATAGAAGGTTTGAAAAAGTGTATAGGAAGGATTGTACTAAAAACCTTTGTCAGAGAGACACCTTGCTGAGGGTCAAGATATAGCTTGATGGAGCCCCTCTTGGTTTAGGATTTGTTTCTTCAAGAAAATATTTTCTCAAAATATGTATTTATATTATGTAATCAACAATTTTTTGTTGTGTTAGGCATAAGCAGGTCCCTTGGTACTTTTGTAGGAACATTATTATAAGGGTAATGTTGACATAACTATTCAATATCATTTTGATATCACAATGTCTACAGAAAACCTAATTTATTTGTTCAATTCCTCTAACCACCTAACTGAATACTCCTTTCTTATATATTTATGTTATTTCAAAAACCAATATGAATATCCAAATAAGAAGAACACACTTATGATATTATGAATGTCTTCAATACATTAATCCAACATAGTAGCTTGAGAAAGTTTGTTGAGCTATACTCTGAGTTTCCCTTATACAATAAAGATATCAGTATACAAGTCATATTATGTATATGATAGAGCGCACAATCTAATATTATATTATGTCATAGTAGACCTCACTAATCATCTTACTAAAGTATTGGCTAAAAGGAGAGTTGAGACAATTGAAGTTGAAGATAAAATAATGAAGAGGGAATTTGATGAATATATCTTAACTAAAGAAGATTATAATGCCACATTGATAAAAATATCTCAGAGTTTGAAGAAAAATGTATAGTTAATATTTTGATGAAGGATACTTGTGAAGCAAGGGACTAAGCTTTAAGAGAAACTGATTAATTGGCATCCCTAATTATCAAATATTTCAAAAAGAGAGAAACCTTCTCTCTAGAGAAGGATGACATTGATAAAGTAATAAACTTAACAAATATTGAAGTTGGCACTACGGAAGAGGTAGATTCACATGAAAAGAAGAAAGAAACTTTTCCTAGTGACAAGGATCCATTCAAAAGCCTATTGAATTCTCAAGAATTACAATTTAAATAGATTGTGTCTTCATCTTTTCTTAAGAAGGAAATATTAATCAGGACTAATCCAGTTGATGATGTTGTAAAGATGTTCCTTGATTTATAACCAGATGTTAATATTGATACATCACTTGATTCCATACAATAGTTAAAGTTTTTATTGGATTATTTTACATTCATTCAACTACTATGGAGAAGAAGGTAGAAGTGATGAAGAAGATATTTTCTAAAAAAAGGAAGGTTGAAATGGACACATTGTACAAGAATGCTCACATAAAGTTGTAGGAGTATTTGAAAAAGGCTAAAAGTTATGTAAAGAGTGCTACCAATATGTTCAAATATAGTATGAAGTGGCACAATTCCACCAAGAACATCAAAGGTCAAATATACTCAATCAAGTCTCAAATTTTACAATTCAATAGTACTCATGACTTAGAGAAATATAGTGATGTCTTTGACTAGGTGTAGATCATTCAACTACATATTTAGCTAGATATCTTGCAAGGTCAAAGGAATCAAATCAAGAAACAATTTACACTACTGAGAGAATTAGTTGACTAAAAAATGGTAACTTTTTAAGTTGAATATCATAACTTAACCTTGTCTTTTACTATCTCATTATGGGATTCTACTTTTGCTTTGTTGAAGGTACAATTTAAGGAGATTTTACCTGAAGTACTTTCTTGAAGTTTGAAAATGGTAACATACAACTTTGGGTTTATAGTTTATTTTTGGTAATGAATTTCATAAGGAGGACTTGATAATGCTAGGGGTAGCATTTAATCCATATTTTTTTCTCGGACCTTCAAAGGAAGAGAGTCTTTTGTTCATATACAGATGGTTTAAGAGTGTTTCAATAAAAAAATGGGGAGATTATTGCACATATGAATGATTAATTGTCATTTATGTCAAAATTTTCATGTGGAAGGTGTGTCTTAGTCTAGAAACTTTGTATAGTTGCTAAGAAAATGTTCTAGAGAAGTATAGTAGTTGAAGTAAACATATGGGTATTAATACAAATGTTCAGGATTGTTGGATTAGTCTAAATAAATTATTTTTGAAGCTCTTAGCCTCTTTTTGAAGGTTTTGTAAGACTTTGTGTACCCTCCTAAAAATTTAACACCCATAATTGGATGCTTTGTTAGGCCCCATTTTGGTTATTTTGATATTAAACGTCCATTATTCTTGATCCTAGCATTTTGATTCTTCATTTCCTGCATCTAGCTCACCATCTCGACACCCGGACCAAATTTTAGCTCATTTTCCTAGGTACATAATGTTTCAAACATTATGTACCCAAGAATATAATGTTTGAGATGTTATATTCCCACTTGTTTTGGCTCAAATTTGGCTCAGAGTCATATATAGGGGTTTTGGTGAGAAATTAGATCATGTGGTCACCCTCTCTTATTTTTGTATCTCTAAATGTAGGATGAGGTATATAAACACCCTATATCTCCTCATTTTTGTAACAATAACCATACACATGATCAAGATTTCAAGAGCATTCAAACATTCAAGGTGGATTCAAGATTTGTAGGCAAGCATACAAGATCTAGTCTCTCTTCAAGCATCCATAGCAATTGTCTCCCATGATGTTTAAGTAGAGGAGTTTATAATCAAGCTAGAAGATTGTTTATCCATCTGCATACTTTCTTCCTTCATTGCAAGTGATTATCAAGCATATCTACATTTAAGATCTAGGAGTGGTGTTCATAGATCAATGCATTTGTGAAGGAATCATTGATTCCTTTCTACATTCCAAGGTCAACACCTTCAATTCAAGCATCTTCATTAATATAAGTGACTTCTACATCCATTCATGAGGGTTTATGCAAGGTGAATCAAACATTTAACATTTTACATATATTTTTGTATGCAGTTTCCTTTCATTTTCAAGGTTGATTTTTAGAAAAGGGTCTGACCAAGGCAAACCCCTTTTACCCAACATTTATCCCAATTTTTCTGTCTACAAGAACATGCGGTAAAGCTACCAGAACTTTTTTGGGAAGATCAAGAACTGTTAGAGAGATCCTGCAAATTTCAACCAAAAGTACTAGGAATAGAACATTTGAAACAATTTGTACCTAGGTATAGAACATTCAATACCCTTCAACTTCATTCCAAATTGAAATCATAGGTCATTACAGTAGTTTAGACCCCTATTCAGGTCATTTCTAGTTTCTGGCAATTAGTTATTAGTTTATAAATTCTAGGTATGTCTATATTTTCTTATTTATCTTTTTACATTGCATTATCATTTTCATTTTCCCTCTTTCCATTTCACATTTTATACATTTTTGTGAAGGATCATTTTCCCATTCAATGCTTAGGTCCTATTTGAGCCTATTGAGACATCTTCCTTTTGAGTGTGCAAGTTTGAAAAGGAGGAGTAATCTACCCCTTTGCATTTCTTCCCTCTTCATCATGTACATTTTTGGTGAACCCAACACATGGAATTTCTATTCTAATTTTGGTTTTATATCCCCTTCATGCATTAGATCATCATGTTTGATTTGATGGTTAGATGTTCTTTTCATTAATTGTGCAATTGTGCTCACTTTATGATTTTTTGCATATCTCTTTCAAAGTTCATTAGATCTATTTAAATTTCCTTTTCTTGTGCATGAATGTTATCACATTGATTCCTACCTATAGCATTCTGGTTAGGAGAAGTTGTAGAATTACGAGTTCCTTTGATTCTGAGTCCTCTTTGTTCTTTAGGAATTTTGATAAGACAAACATGCTTACTAATGAAATTCCTATTACTATTGAGAACAATTATTCTCACTATTCTCATGATGAATATGAGACCTTAATAGTTCCTCCTATACAAGTAAAAAATATTTCCCTTGACTTTGAAAGGTTTGAGAAATGATTAAGAAAAGACAACTCCAATCCCAAGGTCATCTCTATAGTAGAGGGTTTGAGGAAGATAATTCATAATGATGAGCATGGTTTTAATATTTTGTGTATTATCTCTCATCTTATTGATAGCAATAAATCCTATTAGAGATTATGTAAATGATCTAGGTTTCACTCCACCTACCACTAGTGTTGAGATTTATATTCCTATTCCTACTTCAATACCTAGTGTGCCTACTTATGCTCCACCTCTCATAACCATTTCCATTCAACACACTAATCATATACATGTTAGCATTTCTAATCCTATTATTCCTCCTCCTTCAAGTGATCCATTTCTTTTACAACCTTCATCTATGCCTACCTACAACAATGCTCCATTTTAATATTCCATTCTTCCTTCCATTTCCCATAATGGTCCAAACCTTTCACCCATATCTCGTACCACTCTTTCTACCGAATCCACTATCACTAGCTTGGCTCAACCCATTTCATCTTTGCAAAACAAAATTGTGTCCATGACTCAATCCAAGTTAAAAATTCCTACTTATGAAATTTCTAGTCCTTTTCCTTAGACATAATTCATGTTGTTATCCATCAGAAAATGGAAATACCTCATTTAGAGACTTACACTAGTAAAGGTGTTCCCTTGACTCATGTTAAAACCTTTCAAGTATTGTGTAGTGATTTCTCTCATGATCATAGGTTCATGGATAAACTATTTACTAGAACCTTTTGAGAAAAATCCTTGCAATAGTATTTTTTTTCCTCTTTATTCTATTGATTCCTTCAAAAACTTGCTAATGCTTTCATCCAACAGTTTTAAACCAATATTGGTGCTAAGATTTTTTTGACTAATTTTACGCATTGTAAACAAGTTTTTAAAGAAAAAGTGAATGATTTCATAGGTAGATTTAAGCATTTGCATGCTTCTATTTCTTATCATGTGCCTGATATTGATGTTCAACGTATTTTCATTACTAATTTACAAAAATACATTAAAGATAAGATAATAATTTCTGAATTCTCTTCCTTTACTCAATTATGTGCAGTGCTTCAAAATTATCAGCTTCAAGTGAGTCAATTTTAAATCACCATTTCAATGGCTCTAGTTGATAAGAGTGATTCTGCAACCCGCTCTTTTCAAAAGTTTCAAAAAACTAAGGGCTTAATCAAGATTAAAAAAATCCATCAAAAAATATTGGTGAGAAAGTGGCAGTAGCATCTAAAGGTGTGGCTCCCTTGTCATTTATTTTTAGACCTTGTAATTTTACACCTCTTTCTGAATATTTACATAATGTGATGTTGAAGTTGATTAATGCTAATGTTTTAACACTTCCTCCCATTAAAACAATTGAAACATACAAACCTCTGCCTAAGTCCTTTGATCAAAAATATTTTTGTCAATACCATCATCAAATTGGTCATGATACTGAGAAGTGTTTCTATTTGAATTTTTTTATTCAAGACCTCATTTATTCTAATGCAATATCTTTTGAGGGCGTTAATGATCAAAGAAACAAGCCTATTGTACCTCCCAACTAAAAATTACAAATCTATACCAATCTTTTTCCTTCTCAATCAACCAAAACCATTGGTTCTACTCAATATTTACCTTTTTCCTCCACCAATATTTTTTACTATGAAAATGAGTGTACTGAAGCCAACAATGTCATCAACCTTATTGAACAATCCAAACCCAAAACTAAACATGAGCTTTGCATTACATTTGATCCTAAAGAGACAATTAAATCACATGATGGTCCTCTTTACATTGTAGAAAATTTTAATCTTCTTCTTTCTTGTGGTGTCCTTATAGATCATGTTGGTTCCCAAATCAACTAATTGGAAATCCTATGAGCTTGCCTACTCAATGCTTGGATTTTCCAACTAACTTGGCCAAGAAAATGGAATGATCAATTATGATCCTCTACTCCTACACTTTAGGCTCTACCGAACCAAGGTGGGTGGGCCTATACCTTAACCTAATCTCCAAGTTCAAGGATTTTTATATCAGATAGAAACACATATAAAACTTTGTGTGATATCTCAAGATGGCAAGTGAATTCTTGAGACAGGTAGGATTGTGAATATCATAACTACTAAATAATTGAATGTTGTAAGAATGATTTAATAAAATTTATTTTGAAAGAATGCCTTATAAAATAATGTATTGCTTGCAAAATAATGCATATTTAGATGAATTATTTATAAATACAAATGCAAACCAAATTCCAGAGATTAACAACAAACTAGTGCCTTCTCCTTCTCAGGTAATGAAGTTGTATCTTTATGATTATACGTATAACCTTATGAGACAATATTAAACTATGAAGAAAATGGATTCTATATGTTTGAGTAATTTGAATTGTTTTTACAATTAGTCTTATTGATTTTAAATTTTCTCAAAAAGGCCAGCAAGACAGAATAAATTTGATAACCAATCTTTATCCTGATGATCAAATTATAACATACTCAAAATACTATTCCGGAAGACTGCACATTAGACATCTATTTTCATGAAATATATATCATAATGAAATAATTAGTAAAGACAACAAAATCAAACCTTTAAAAAAAAGAACTCTTGACTTGTATTAAGCCTGAGAATATGATTGCATACAGTTGGACATATGGTTTGAAGAAAACATTAACTGTGCATTATAATATTATAGTCAAGGAGTAGTGGTGCAGGGCACCTCCTGCAATTTCTATTTTAGTGTTAGTCTGATTGCAATAAAGATTTAATCCCTTCAATCACCCTAGTGTGTGCATGTGTGGGTATATTGTGTAAGGTGAAGGACCCTAAGCTAAGTTATAAACCTATGGGTTCCTGAAACCATGTTAGACCATGTTAGTCTCTTTTGGTGATTTTAGTCTTTAGTTAGAAGTTTATGTTTTGAGACCTTAGGCTAGGCTCTTGGCATGTTTTAGACCTCTCCCACACCCTTGGAGGTTGGTAGTATTGGCACTTTACTCAAAATAGCAACTTTAACAAATGTTGCCAAAAAGTTGTCTTTTTGCAAAATGTTGCATGAGCAACTTTTGCAAAATGTTGCTCGAAGAATGACAACTCAAATGGAAATGGCCACACCAAATTCTTGGAGCATCTGTAATGCAAATATGATGGTATTTGATGTTCTTATGCCTTCTAGGAAGGTTAGAGTTTACTATGTACGTAGCTTGATGTTCAGAGAGGGAAATATAAGAGTTTTCTAAGTTATTTGGAGTGTGTACGACTTGGTATGGATTCATTTTTTGGATCCATTTGAAGAAATTTGTGATGCTTTAAGTTATTTCAACATTCTAGTTGGTTTCATTTGTTTTTTTTTAAGTTTCATAGGAGTTAAAGATTTTTTGTTTACTCACTACCTGAGAATCCCTAGTTTACTAGGTCTGCTCCAAAGATGTGATCCTAAGATGGGATTTATCTGGTGGATCTTCTCGGTCACTTGGGAAATAAAATTTAGGATCATGCTCTTTAAGATTCCTAAATCTCAAAATCTCAATGTTGGTTCTATGATTTTTGAGACAAAGCCCTAGGCTAATTATCTCTATGTAATTAGCCTAGTTCTTAAGTATAGTCACATGCATGTAAACTATATGATTGGGAGGATTGAATAAATGGTGGATCTAGACCATTTTGGGGTAGAGGAAAATATATATTCCCTTGTGTTCATTCTGTGAACCTACCTTAGACCACTTGCTTATTAATCCAAGCCTAACCTAGCTAATTAGGTCTGTGATCTTTGCAATAGTTTAGCAATGCAGGAGTGGAGTGAAGTGCTAAGGCTTTGGGAGGCTTCAAAAATCCATAAAGGGTATCTCAAAACCTAATCAGATTATTTAGGTCCTTCTACATTGGAAATTTATGCTCAAAAAACCCTTTGGATAGGGCTACAAGGAATTCTAGGCCAGTTAGTGTTTGACCACCATTGGGTCTATAGAACTGAATCCATTGGTGGATTATCTATCCTTGGGGTCTAAAAAAAGTCTACCATCACTTATATTTGTTGATCAAAGCCTCTAGTGAATATTTCCACTCTTAGACTTGGGTTAGGGAAAGTGTCCCTAAAGGAGATATTGCAAACATTGGTGTCTTGGCTTGGAAAGCCAAGTTGTGGAAAAAGGGGTGATTTGGCCTCTTGGACACATTGGTATACACCCTAGGAAGACAAAGGTGGAGTTGGGGTGTTTGAATCAGAGGTTTGAAGTAGTTACAAGGAGTGGGAGCCCATCTAGGTATTCTTGTAGTGCACTCTACATTAGGTGGTATTAGAACCTGCTAAGACCTTGGAAGAAGTAAATAATGGGTGAAAAAATAGAAGAAGGATGAGACAAAGGAAATACCTATAGAGAAAGATAAATTTATTGAACCTCTTGAGAGATTTGGAAGGAGAGATTAGAAATCATACATCCCCATGTTTTGTGGTAAAATGGACCCTGAAGAATGTATGGATTGGATAGAAGCTTTGGAGAATTACTTTGAATGTGACAATGTCTCTGAAAATTAGAAGGTCAAGGTGGAAAAATCCAAAATGAATGGCCCTGCCTTAAGTTGGTGGAATTTTCTACAAAATGAAAGGATGGAGGAAGAAAAGAACCATATCTCAACATGGAACAAGATGTTATTAGAAATCAAAAGATAGTTTGTACTAGAGGAATATGAGATCACCCTCCATAAAAAGTTGCAAAATATAAGGCAAAAGGACCTTGATGTGAGTGGGTACGCTGAAGAGTTTCATAGAATAACCTTGAAGGCCAAAGTCTTGGAGAGTGAGAAACACAAGCTTGCAAGGTACCTAAATACACTGAAGTATAGCATTCAAGATGAAATGAGTCTATTCAACCCTAAATCAATACATAAGTATTTTCAAATGGCACTGAAAATTGAAGAAAAATAGAAGAGGAGAGGAGAAACAAATAACAGAGGTAGAGGGAGTAATTTCAGAGGCAAAGGTAGGTTCAATGGCAGAGGTCCATTTCAAAGAAGTCAAGGAGAGTTTAGTAACCATGAGTCAGAAGGAGAACACAATAATAGAGGCAACTTCAGAGGAAGGAGATCAAATAGTAGAGGGAGATTTGGTGGAAGAGGACCTAGTGTCTTCATTGGGAAGTGTTTTACTTGCAATCAAATTGGACACCAGTCCTTTAGATGCCTTGAGAATAATGACACCAGCAGACAAGGAGGGGATAGAAGATTACAACTCACCCAAGAAGATGATAGTCAAAGTGTATCCTCCTATCATTCTGCAACTTCAAGACCTGCAAATCTAGAACAAGTAGAATGCCTCATAATGCAAAGGACACTCCTAAGAGTACCTACTATTGCAGAACCACCTCAGAGGAGGTCATTATTCAGAAAAAGTTGTATGGTGAATAAAAAGGTATGCAAAGTTATATTTGACTCTATATCCACTGATAATATTGCATCTAGGGAGTTAATTTCTAAGTTAAATTTGCATGTAATCCCTCATCCTTTCCCTTATAAAGCTTCTTAGTTGACAAAAGAGAAACAAACCATCATCAATGAACAAGTTTGGGTAGATTTTAAGATAGGGGAGTATATAGATAGAGTTCTATGTGATATCATAGAGATGGATGCATGTCATTTGTTATTAGGTAGACCTTGGAAATTTGATGTAGATGCCAAGCATATGGAAAGTCTAATGTCTATACTATAGTTAAGGATGGTGTTGAGTATGTGATGAATCCACTCCTTGACTTTGAGAAAGAAAAACATGTTATTAGTAGTGTCTTGCATGTAGGAGAGAGATAATTATGGAAGGTACTAAAAGAAAGGGATACACCTTGTTATGCATCAGTAGTGAGGCCCAAAAAGATACCAGGCAAAGAGCCAAAGGTCAAGGCCCCTACTAGGGATGTAGGCCCCAAAGAGGTCAAAGCACTATTAGACCAGTATAAGGGTATCATAGCTAAGAGTACACCAGAATCTTTGCCACCTGAAAGAGAAGTGATTCACTGTATAGACTTCATACCAGGGGCCACTCTTCCAAACAAAGTAGCATACATGATGACCCCTGAACAAAACCAAGAGATAGCAAGGAAGATTGAAGAATTATTGTCAAAAGGTCTCATTAGGAAAAGTGTGAGTCCTTGTGTAGCCCCTGCAGTCCTAGTACTGAAGAAAGAAGGCACATGGAGAAAATGTATGGATTCTAGGGAAATCAATAGGATAACCATCAGATATAGGTTTCCTATGCCTAGAATAGAGGATTTGATGGACTGTTTAGGGGGTGCAAGCTATTACTCCAAGATAGATCTCAAGAGTGGTTACCATTAGATAAGAATCAGAGGTGGAGATGATTGGAAGAAAACATTCAAGACCATAGAAGGCCTCTATGAATGGATTGTGATGCCTTTTGGTCTCTCAAATGCTCCAAGCATGTTTATGTGACTAATGAATGAAGTGTTGAAGCCTTTTCTTAATAAATTTTTTGTTGTATATCTTGATGATATTTTGATCTTTAGTTGGAGAAGAGAAGATAACCTTGGGAATTTGGACATGGTAATGAGAAAACTCTATGAGGAACAACTGAAGAGAAATATAGAGAAGGGTGTATTCCTTCAAGAAGAACCTGTGTTCTTAGGTTTTGTGATCTCCAAGAATAGTCTCAAGATGGATCTTTCCAAAGTTGAAGCCATCCTCAATTGGCCACCTCCTACTACTCCTTCAAAGGTAAAGATTTTCCATGGTTTATGTAGCTTTTATAGGAAATTCATCAAAACTTTTAGTCGCATATGTGCTCCAATTACAAACACCATTAAAGGTGGAAGAAAATGCATATTTTCATGGACTAATGAAGCTAATGAGTCCTTTGAGTTGTTGAAGAAAAAGATTGCAGAGCAACCTATCTTAGTCCTACCAAACTTTCACAAGGTGTTTACACTGGAAGGTGATGCAAGCAATAAAGACATTGGGGGAGTCTTGAGCCAATAAGGAAGGCCAGTTTCCTTTTTCAGTGAGAAACTCAATGAAGCTAAGAAAAAAAACTCTACTTATGATCTTGAAATGTATGCAATGGTTCAGTCACTTAGGAAATGGAGGCATTATTTGTTGCCCAAGTAGTTTTTAGTCTTGACTGATAATCATGTACTTAGCTTTCTAAATAGACAGGAGAAACTTAATCACAGACATGTGAAATGGATGGAATTCTTATAGTCATATACCTTTTCTATAAAGCATAAGAAAGGGATTGCAAACAAAGTAGATGATGCTCTTAGTAAGAGACACCTAACCACCCAAACCATTCAGTTGGAGAGTGTTGGAGTTCATGCCATGAAGGATATGTATACTATGGATGAAGATTTCAAAGAGGCTTACCAAATTTGCACTGAGATGACAGACAGATACCACACTGATTTCTCAGAATTTATCATGCAGGATGGTCCTCTTTTCAAGGGTAGTTCATTGTGTGTCCCAAAAGGATCCATGAGGGAGAAAATTATCAAAGAAAAGCACTGTGGAAGCCTAGTTGGTCACTTTGGGGTGGATAAAACATTGGAGCTTGTTAGAAGGTTCTGCCACTGGCCCAAGTTGTAGACAAATGTTAGGAGTTTTATGGAAAGTTGTTTAGTTTTCCAACAAGCCAAAGGGCACACCTCCAATGTAGGGTTGTACACTCCTTTTCCCATCCCTTGAAAACCTTGGGATTCAGTAAGTATGGACTTTGTCCTAGGTCTTCCAAAGACCAAGTCTGGATTTGATAACATTTATGTTGTAGTTGATAGATGTTCAAAGATAACACTCTTCATTCCTTGTAGAACAACTCATGATGCATCTCACATAGAAGGATTATTATTTAGAGAAGTTATAAGACTTCATAGACTTCCACTGTTAATCATATCAGCTAGGGATCCTAAGTTTTTAGGATATTTTTGGAGAACACTATGGAGAAAGTAGGAAAAATTGTTTCTCTATCATCTGCATATCACCCATAGTCTGATGGTTAGACATAAGTCATAAATAGGTCCCTTGGAAACCATTTAAGATGCCTCACCCAAGAACATGGAGCCACTTGGGATATTATCATAGCACAATTAGAATTCTCATTCAATGATTCAGTCAATCGGAGTACTGGTTTAACTCCATTTCAAATTATATATGGAACTCACCCTAGAGAGGTATTGGAAATTAGAGATATCAAAGTGTATCATCTTAAAATGGAATCAATCCATGTTGAGACCTTTTAGCCCTCCCTAGTAAGCTGTTATGGTCCTAATTTAGACACCTTCATGCTTCCGTGGAGTTTCATGTGCTTATGTGCCTGTTCTACCCCTCTTTTCTGCCTTTTCTCTTTGTTTCTGAGACTCTGGCACATTACTCGAGGTTCTGAACCTCTGGGTCAAGGTCAACCTCAACCTTGACCCTAGGTCCAGGGTCCTTGGGGTTGAGTCCCAGTTTCAGGGTTTCATCAAAATTTTATATTTTCCCTCTTCGGGGCCATTATTCCTTGAGTTAAGTGTTGAACTCTTAAATTAATATTTGAGGTGGAAATTTCTCGAGCTTTGTGTAGGATTCCTAATTTATTATTTGAGATAAGCCTTTCTCGATTTTTGTGCCTAATGCTCAAATTAACTTTGGGGTTGGCCTTACCTCAAATTTTGTGACAAGGCTATTAAATAATTATTTCTACCTTAAGGGTGGACCCCTTCTAGAGTTTTGTGTCAAGACTTTAATTTGGTTCTCCTCTCCATGTGCACCTCTCTAGAGTTTTTGTGCCATGGACCCTTAATTATTGTTTT
>MU223609.1:992561-1006434 GCA_018584345.1 Thuja plicata
TTAAATAATTATTTCTACCTTAAGGGTGGACCCCTTCTAGAGTTTTGTGTCAAGACTTTAATTTGGTTCTCCTCTCCATGTGCACCTCTCTAGAGTTTTTGTGCCATGGACCCTTAATTATTGTTTTCTATGTTGGCCTTTGTGCCCAAGATTACTATAAAAGAAGGGCTTTCTCTCTCATTTTCTCTAACCATCATCAAGCACACGAAGTCTTCTAATCATGATCAAGAAGCAATACCAAGATCTCTCAAGCATTCAAGACATCTACATTCTCAATTCAAGCACTTGAGCACATTTACTTCCATGGAGCCATGAATTGGCATGGTAGATCAACTTCATACTCTTCCACAAAGTTCAAACAACTTCAAGCATTCATCCTTATAGATCTAAGGATTTGAATCCACCACAAGGGTCTCCATACAAGCAAGGTGAATTTTTTTATTTACTTTGTTTATTTCTTCAATTTCAATTACATATATTTGAGGTTACTTCCAAAACTGGGGTTTCACCAAGGCAAACCCCTCCCCCCCAACAAACAAATCTCTTTTTCTTGCAGATACAGGTTCGGGACTGCACATTTGGACTCAGATCTGGATACCCTTTTCGGCAAACTTTTGGGATCCATGAATAGAGTCACTTTCAGATTTGTGCAGGTCAAGGTCGACATTATTGGGTCAGGGTCGACATTTTGGGGTCAGGGTTGACATTTTTGGTTCAAGGTCAACCTTTTTCATAAAACAACATCAAAACGGAAAACTATTTCTAGGTTTTGTTCGTCTCTGTGTTTCCTTTCCGGATCATACTTCAGTTTTTCCAGAAATAGCCTATAGACCTCAAAAAATAGCATTCTTTGATTTGAACTATTTTAAGGTTAGTACTTCATCTCATCCATTTCAATTCCTAAAACTATCATATACATTCCTTTCTAAAACAGGAATTTAAGATCTTTCTTCTTTGCTCTCATTTCCGAATGGATGATTTACTTGTGCATTGATCCTTCTTTTGGGTTAATCAATTTGGATCTTTCATTTGTGCATTTGAGGTTAAAAGGAACATCTTATCTTCCCCACACATCACACAAACATCCACTTATTTCAAATGTGACATCCATTTCATATGTTACATTTTGGTAACATTCAATTTTATATGTTTCACAAAGACATCGACAAAAGAAGTGCACTAGCAAAAGACTTTGTTGAATTAATGAAGAACATCATTGAACAATTGCAGACCAAAATACAACATACCACTGAGAAGTACAAAGCATAGGTTGGGAAAAAGAGGAGAGACTTATAGTTCAAAGTGGGAGATTTGGTGATGATTCACCTCAAGAAGGAGAGACTACCCAAGGAGAAATACACAAAGCTTATGATGAAAAATCTTGGCCCTTTCAAGATTTTGAAGAAATGTGACAATAATGCCTATAAGATTGATCTACCTTCTCACATTGGCTTATCTCCTATTTTTAATGTTGTAGATATCTATGCTTATAAATTTGTTGTTAGTACTGACAATCTTGCAGGTACTCCAGAGCCTCCTACACTCCAACCACTCATGTACATGCCCCAAACAACTCCTCTTGAGATTGAAAACATTCTAGATAAGAGAGTGAACAAGAAAAATAGGAGGGGCACTTACTATGAGTACTTAGAAAAATGGAAAAACCAACCCATTGAAGATGCTACCTGGATGACCCGTGAAAACATTCAGAAGACTAGCTATCCACTTGAAGACCTCCCAACTCAAGAGACTTGAGTTAATTTTTCCATGGGGAGTATGGTGCATGGCACCTCTTGCAATTTTTATTTCAGTGTTAGTTTTATTGTAATAAAGATTGAATCCCTTGGATCACCCTAGTGTGTGCATGTGTGGGTCTATTGTGGAAGGTGAAGGACCCTAAGGTAAGTTATAAACCTACGGGTTCCTGAAACCATGTTAGACCAACTTAGTCTCTTTTGGTGATTTTAGTCTTTAGTTACAAGTTTACATTTTGAGACCATAGGATAGGTTCTTGGAATGTTTTAGACCTCTCCCATAGCCTTGGAGGTTATTAGTGTTGGCACTTTACTCAAAATAGCAACTTTGACAAATGTTGCCAAAAAGTTGTCTTTTTGCAAAATTTTGCATGAGCAACTTTTACAAAATATTCCTCAAAGAATGAAAAATAAAATGGAAATGTCCACACCAACTTATTGGAGCATATGTAATGCCAAGATGATGGTATTTAATGTTCTTATGCCTTCTATGAAGGTTAGAGTTTACTATGTATGGAGCTTGATGTTCAGAGAAGGAAATAGAAGAGTTTTCTGAGTTATTTGGAGTGTGTACGACCTAGTATGGATTCATTTTGTGGATCCAGTTGCAGAACTTTGTGATGCTTTGAGTTACTTCAACATTCCAGTTGGTTTCATTTGTTTTTGTGAAGTTTCATAAGAGTTAAATATTTTTGTTTACTCACTTCCTAAGAATCCCTAGTTTACTGGGTCTTCTCCAAAGATGTGATCCTAACTTAGGATTTATCTAGTGGATTTTCTCAGCCACCTGGGAAATACAAGTCAAGATCATGCTCTTTAAGATTCCTAAAGCTTAAAAGCTCAATTTTGATTCTATGATTTTTGAGACAAAGCCCTAGGCTAATTAGCTCTATGTAATTAGCTTGGTTCTTAAGTATAGTCACATGCATGTGAACTATATGATTGGGAGGATTGAATCAATGGTGGATCTAGAACATTTTTGGGTTGAGGAAACTATCTAAGCCCTTGTGTTCATTCTGTGAACCCACCTTAGACCACTTGCTTAGTAATCCAAGCCTAACCTAGCTAATTAGGTCTGTGAGCTTTGCAAGAGTTTAGTGGTGCAGGAGTGGAGTGAAATTCTAAGGCTTTGAGAGGCTTCAAATATCTATAAAGAGTATCTAGAAACCTAAAAATATAATTTATATCCTTCTTCATTGGAAATTTATGCTCAAAAAACCCTCTGGATAGGGCTACAAGTAATTCTAGGCCAGTTAGTGTTTGACCACCCTTGGGTCTGTAGAACTGAATCCATTGGTGGATTCTCTATACTACCATCACTTAGATTTGTTGATCAAAGCCTTTGGTGAAGATTTCCACTCTTAGGCTTGGGTTAGGGAAAGTGTCCCTAAAGGAGATATTGCAGAGATTGGTGTCTTGACTTGGGAAGCCAAGTTGTGGAAAAAGGGGTGATTTCGCCTCTTAGACAAGTTGGTATACACCCTAGGAAGACAAAGCTGGAGTTGAGGTGTTTGAATCAGAGGTTTGAAGTAGTTACAAGGAGTGGGAGAGCATCTAGGTCTTCTTGCAGTGCACTTTGCATCAAGTAGTGAACTTCCTTTAGTGTAGCCATAAAATGATTATTTCAAAGAGTAGTTTCTTCCTTGAGTTACAACCCTAAAACAAGTTCTGTAATTGTTCTATATTTTGAGATTTCTCATCATGGTTTTTTCCTTATTGATTTTTCCATGTAAATCTAATATTCTTTTCTGCAATTGTGTGGAATGCTTCGACCTTTCAATGTTACATTATTGTTGATGCATGAAGTAAAGGTTTCAAAATAAGAAGTACTAAAAATTTTAAAGGTCTATATGGAATTTGGAATAACATTTATAAACATCCTACCTCCTTTTTTACATACTTCCTAATCCCCAATACCTACCCGATGCAATAATTAAATTACCTCCTAAATGGGTCAAACTTTGGTTATTGAAAAATCCTTAATATTTATTCACAAATCGGAAGGTATTGATTTAAAGGTGAATGCCTCAAGGATGTCCTCTACCCTTTTTCTTATCTTATTTTAATTTTTAGTAAGATTTTTATATCCTTATTCATTCTTACCTAGGTAATTTCCTCTATATGCTAACTTATTTATTATATTATATATTTAGAGACATAAACTATTTCAATATTTTTTAGAAGGAAGTTCAATGGTGATTTGGAAGTTGTATCTCTTTCAAAATTATTTTCACGAATATACATCCTCTTTGAATTTTAATATGTTTAGGTGGTTTTCCATATATAGAAGGATCTATCTATAAAGATGGGATATCATAAGGCTTAGGATTGACATAATACTTGTCAATGCAACACGACATAAAATTTAGTGGGAGTTAATTAGTCCTTGTAGAACACTATGATAGTTAGCCATAGTTCATTGAGTAACACAATAGTTATATGCATTGAAGTACAAGGCCCAAAAGGTAAGTTAGATTTTAAAAGTGATATAAAAAATTGGTTGTGGTTCTAAGATTAGGAAAGTTTGTAGGGTTCACAAAAATAAAGGACAAATATACTACCTAAGTATAATATATATGTGTTGATTAAATAAAGTAAGCTCCTAAGAACTAATTAATCTAAAACTATGAGCTTTTAGGAATAGAGTGGATCCAATCAAATATTAGATAGTAAGTGCAATCATTTCATAAATAGTAAATAGTAAAGAGATTATACTTAGGGACCTATGATGCAAGATGAATGCCAATTAACAAATACAATGCATTCAATGTGTCAATATTTATAAATACACTAGATAGTTGTGCATGCAGATTTGAATTGAAATATTCATTTTTACACTATTGGGATAACCTTGATGTTCTAGATCTCATTTATGAGTGAGAACCTATTCTTTATCTATGATCTTGACCTATGGCAATCACTATATTTTATCCTATGAGTTAGAAAAAAGGTGGATTGCTACTCGACAATATTTTCTATTAAACTCTTCAAGTTTTCCTATCAAGCTTATGATATTTAAAAACACCTTTATGTGATTGAACATACTTCAAACATGCACAATAATTCTAGAATAATTACTATGTGACTCACATGGCTAAGATGATTGTGATTATTTATGCTAGATTCCTTAGTTGATTTGAGTGGAAATGCAAATAGTTATTTTATTATAATCAATTATCTTAATTGTGGATGGATTCTAATGACATAAAATGAGATCTTTTCATTCGAGCATAATGCTAAATTGTGAATATTTGTGTAATATTGGTCTGGCTCACCAAAGTGTAAGTCAAGGCTATTAAAATAAATGCTTGATTTTAACTTTTGCATTTAAGTGAATCAATATTGCAATTGTAAGAATAACCTTACACCCACCAACATGACTAGGCTAGATAAATTAGGTTGGATTGATGCTCAAGATGGATTAGATTGAATAAATGATCAAGAATCATACATATAAGCCAATTCAACTAGGTTTGTGTACAAATATGCATGGAGATGACCAATAAACATAGGACTAGGAACAAGCAACTTGTGTAAGTGTATCGGCCCTACTACGCACAAAAATACACCATTTATAGTTACATAAATGCTTTAAGACAATGCTCCAAATAAAATAAAATAAACTATATAAGAAAATACATTAATGAAGTATTTTTCACCATTGCAATAATAAAATATTTTCACTCCCAACCATAACTATTGGCCAAGATATCATTTGCACATTATTAATTTATGAAACAATGTATTGTAGTTGCTAGTCATCTTGTCAAGAATTAATGGTAGCTTCTTTTCAGCCATCTATACAAAGGAATCTATCAACTTATGAAACATTGTACTTGGAACTCTTGCTAGTCATTGATGTCATTTCATGGCAATTATAAAGCCAAACACCAACATTTTAATGTAGTTCTAGTTTTGTGTATTATAGATGTACTCTTAAGTAGACTTTTTTAATGCATGTAAATCGTAGGTTATCCATATTTTTATGAAGGAGATAATGTCATCCATGAGTTCACTTTGAACTAATATAAGACCGCAAGCCTATGTTTATGCCTCTGTGTCTAAGTGCTAAGGAATAAGAGGTATCCATTGTGAAAGTCACCACAATTCATGATCTCGATGTCTTCTCTTATATCATACATTTGGGGGTTTGTACCTTGATGGATAGCATAATCAAGAAACATAAATCACCCTCACAAATTGTACAAGCAATTAATTGAATAACAACCCTTTAAAATTAGATCATTTCTGTTATTATTTTATCCTATATTCAGCTTTGACCAAATTGTAACAACTTTTGAGTGAGATTTTGTTCAAAATCTTAATCGCTTACTGGACTTTGATATTAATGTGTATGCTTATTACTTTAAAAAAATTCTGCTCATGATAAATATAAATGAAAATCAACATAAACAATCATGGTGCTACACTAGAGCTTGAAGGCCTTAGTGTCTGTTGCTTAATACTAGTTCTAACAAGCAAGGGATAAATTCAAAAATAGACGTGGGCCTCAATTATCCACACACGTGAGCACTGCTTTGTTATCTTTTTAATTTGAATGCACACAACCCTATTTAACTCCATTCACAGAATTCTACCCAATACGTCACTTCCACAATTTTATTGAATTTTGTGGGTGTAGTACACTGTAAGTGATAAAGATTACTGACACAAGACTCTGAATATGCACAAGGATTCTCATGCCCTTATCTTCCAAAGATCACAAGAAATGAAGCAAGTATCAAAGATAATGCAAAGTTCTATCCTGAAACTTACTTAGAGCACTCTAAAACTGTGATAGATATGTAGACATACCAATCTTCAGAGAGCAGCTTTTGTATCAATCTGTTTAGATTCATAATTGGGGAAACAAAAATAAATTACTAACTTCAATACAATATCAGTGTCATCTATCTTTTGTATTTTGTCAATCGTTTTGATTCTATGAATTCTTCTTACTGTCAAATTTTGATTTAAACAACACTCTAATTCAAATCTCTATCATTCTATAGATTCTTCATAATAAAAATAATTGACTTAAACAACACTCTAATTCAAACTTTTTCTGAATCATAGTCTTCAACTGATAGTGAGACTAAAAACGAAGAAAAATACAATCAAAGCTTGTAAACACTTACTTGTTTTATGGTTTCTGAAAGTTTCCAAAAGCTCTTGTTTTATGGGCTTCTGAACAGTTCCCAAAAGCTCTCAGCATCTTCCTTATTCATAAAATTCTGATCTCTCTCTCTCTCTCCCATTTTGATCAATCTTTTTGATTCCATCAATTCCTTTTAATCCAACATATTAGCTTAAACAACATACTCTAGACCAAACTTTGTATCCAATTGGTAGTGAGACTAATAGAAACTGTAAAGGAGTTCAAAGAAAAATGCAATCAATTAGATCAAGGCTTATAAACACTTACTTGTCTCATGGGTTTCTGAAAAGTTTCCAAAAGCTCTTGTTTTATGGGTGTCTGAAAAATTTCCAAAAGCTCCTGTTTTATGGGTTTCTGAAAAGTTCTCAAAATTCTTCCTTGTTCATGAAATTCTGCAACCACCATCAAAGATTTAGATTGCATGAAAAAAAACCCATGTAAATCTGATTGTAGAATTGATAGTGAGAATCCCAAAGCAATCCACAGCAAGGAATAGGTAGCAGATAGTATGCAAAAGGTCTGTTACACAAGGACGAAAAGGAAGAGCAAACAGTAGCAGACTTTTTGCATTCTACCAACTTCCTCCTTACTCCACCACTAACCATTTTCATAGTTTTGAAAGCCACACAATATTTATATACAATGGATATCAATTACAACAGTCACGGGGATGTTAACAAAGGAGACAAAGACAAGAGAAATAAAATGAAAAAGGCTCCTCGTGATCCCAAAAAGCCTGGCTTCCATTCCTACCTATGCTTATCATATAAGACCAAACAAAATTTGTACTAATTTGAGTGTGTATTCTTTTTGTGGACTGTACACTTGTGTGAATAAGCTAAGTTGGTTTCTTCCAAGGCATTTGTTGTATGCCTGCAATTTCAAAGCGTCCTTGCTGGAGGGAGGCCATTGGATTCCTTTGTCTTCTTTAACATGCTCACGTGAAATTCACCTTGGGAAAGACTCCTTCATCTGCCGTGTTAAGATGGACATCATGGAGCACCTTGAGATATGGGCAACAAATGACTTTCTTTCCACCCCTTATGCATTTGGGCCAAGCTTCTTTTCCAAGGGAAAGATATCTAGTGCAATGCTAGAGATAAATCCACTTCCATAATGAACACCTCACAATCTCTAAATGTACATTAGACAACTTAATTAAAATCTAGAAAAGTAGGAGATATTTTCAAATTCACTTCTATAATGAACACCTCACAATCTCTAAATGTATATTAGACAACTTAATTAAACTCTACAAAAGTAGGAGATATTTTCTTAGAAAAGTTAAGTTATGATATTCCTATGAGGATTCAATTATGTAGTTTCTGAGTCAACTTCATTGTTCATGTTTCATGAATATTGTTTTACAATAACTCATTTTTTGTGAGAGTAAATAGTAGACCTAGTACTGATTTTATCTAGATGATGTTCTTAGGGGTGAAGCATTGGGCATTCCCGAGAGGTCACCCATCCAAGTACTACTCTAACTGGGTTCTTGTAAGCCAATACTCATTAAACATAGATCAACGAGATTGACTCAAAAACTACATAGTTGAATCTTGGCAGTAATATCATAAACTCTAGATAGTTGAATTGATATTGATAAGTGATCAAATAATTAAGAATGGTTGGGATGTTTAGTTTATTTGAATTGTGTGTGTGTGTGTGTGTTTCCTCATCATGTACATAATTGTTTGTGTGTCTTGTTTCCTCATCATGTACATAATTGTGTGTGTGTGTGTGTCTTGATGATTTTTTATTTTTTAGGATTTTTGGAAATATTTAGTTTTTTATGCTTTTCTCGAGACATTTTGCAATTTTTAATGCTTTTTTCCTAACTTTTTAATGCTTTTTAGAGATTTTTTCATCATCATATTTAATTTTTTAGGGATTTTTTTTCATGATCGTATTTGATTTTTAGGGTTTTTTTTCAAGATCGTATTTGAATTTTTTGAAAAAAAAAATAAAGATATTATGCAATCTTTTTGAATTTTTTTCAAGATCATATTTGATTTTTATTGATTTTTTCAGGATATTAATATTTACATTCGCAAGATGTATTGAACTTCCCCTAGTGTCTAGCAAGGCAAGGACATTATGGATTGATGAAAGAACTGGTAGACGGATGAAGGACAAGGGTCACTTGCATTGGATCTGTTTCAGTGCCAAGGACTATCCAAGAAATGGGATAACCTATTTTGTTACCTATGTAAGTTTCTTTTTTTGTCATTAGTTATAGATCATGGAGAAAACCGTCGGTGAATGGAGAAAGTCTTATAAAGGACTAGTCGGTAATACACACTGAGGTAGTCGGTCAAGACATAAAGCATTATGCAGTCGGTAAAGCAAAGAAGTGAGAACTAAGTACACCGAGCATATTGTGTTACCGAGTGAATATAGTACACCGAGTTACTAGTTACCAAGCGCCGAGAGATCACACAATCGAGTCTGAAGGAATATGTAACCGAGCCAGACAGTTAATTTAAAAAGTGATAGGGACGCATTTAATGCATTGTTATTGCATTAATTATATTACTACAAGTGTTAATAACAATTGGTTACATGATCAACGATCGAGATAATTCAAGATGAAGATCTAAGGCACAAATCAAATTGTTAATGGGAGTTTTGTATTTCCAAGAACAACATCAAAAATAAAGGTAAAAGTGACACGGTCACCGAGCGAGAAAGAAGATGAAGTTGTTCTTGATGAACTATAACTGATTGAATGTTTGAAGATGATAAGTTGATGATCATCGAGTTGTAGAAAGTAAATGCAAGATATTAAAATAGTTAATGTATTGTATTGTCATCAATGTCAACTTAATATGTTATGATTGCTCATACACATATTGTCACAACACTTAAAGATCTAAAGAGACAAAGTTTTTTTTGTCGGTAAAGGTATACATCGAGTGACAGGATACCTGAGAACAGTGAACCTGGAGCAGTTCACAATATTGCCTGACGGATAGTCAACACTGATGACTGTGTTACTTGAGAGACATAGTGGTATCTAAGAACAGTGTTACCCGAGATCAGTAGTACCTGAGCAAGTTTTACTGAGAAAACTAAGAGTTGATGACCGAAATCAACTAGAGTTAAAAAACAACAAAACTACTTAGCTGGCAGAGCTTTATTTAGAGTTAACTGATTGATTGCTTTATTTTCATCAACCAGTAGAACTAAGGATAAGAAGAATATTTAAAGCTAGTTTTATTCATAGTTGTCAAGGAGAAATCTAAGGAATAAAAATAACTTGAAAAGCTTTAAAGATTAAAGAAATGCATGGCGAGATTTGCGGATCAAGAAGCAATCTATGTCAAGAACAAGAAAGACAAGGAGATTGAGAGGCTAATCATGTCTATATAAAGAGACAAGGAATTCATTATAAATAGAGGAATGTTGAATATAATTTTGATGAAGATAGAAGTCTTCATGCAGATTTGATCATACAGGCTCAAGAACAGAGCCAAAGAAATTCTACAGACACCAAGCAACAGTAGCAAGAGCATTCACCGAGCAGAAAGAAGAAAGAAGGGGAGAAAAGGAATTGAAGAGAACATTGATCAAAGAGGTATTATGGACTAACAATAGATCTAAAAATATGCAAGTTAAAGTTGTATTATTGAACAGATCATTTACTATTTTAGATTAACCATTGATTCGGAAAATCTCTTAACCAAGTGGGATTTAACCATCCTTATTGTATTGAGATACTCAAGAGTATCAAAAGGTTTTATTGTTGAAAACATAGTAAAATTATAAGTCAGAAGATAAACTGTTAGTTTTGAATCCTCTAACAAGGTCACATTTAACAGTGTTTTTGTAACCTTTAACAAGTTTGGCTCTTCACTGAGCTCACTTCAGAAGAGTGAAAATTTTGGGTTACTGGTCCCAAGTGGGTTTTCCCTTAATAGGGTTTCTACGTTAAAATTCATGTGTCAAATGTGTATTTCTTTCATTGCATTGATAGTTTACTTTACACATTACTAAAACTAGATTGGTCAGTGAACACTAAGTTTAATTGTTGCTACTCGGTAAAGGCTAGAAAAAAGATCAATAGTATATTCACCGAGCACTATATATTTGTTAGAATTACATAAGGAATACATCTTGAAGGACTAAAAGATAACTAGAGGATATTATATTTGAGATGTAAATGTTTGGTTGAATTATTGGATTAATTTTTGAGGACACTGATTGATCCCCCCTCTCAGCTATTCTAACAGTTCTAAGAGAAGTTGTGAATGAATTTAATGAAGGAGTTAATGTTGTTATTGAATTATTGAGGTGAAAAGAATAGAGCATAGCATAATTGAGAAGATTTAGCTAGAGCAAAGAAGAACAGTAAAGTGTTACAGAGATCAGAATTAAGGTAACGCATATCAGACCACACAAAATCTAAATTATCATTTTATTTAATGAAAATTATAACAGAAATTTCATAGTTTAAATATTAGTGTAGTGTGAAGGTTAAATCCAAACACTGGGAAGATCCTAACAAATCTTGTTATTGTAAATCCTTTAATCAAGTACATCTCTAAGTGTAGAGATCGTAAAATCCTCTAATCAGGTAGACCTAATAAGTCTTATATACTCTTAACCGAGTAAGATATCATGAGTAGTAAACCTTTGTAGCTCTAAGCGAGCAACCTTTCATACTATAGTTTTAGTGAAAATTGTGGGTGTCATCCCCACCATAGTTTTTTCCTCTAACCAAGGATTTCTATGTAACCAAATCACTGTGTTATTAGTTTATTTGTTATTGTTTTACTGTTTTGAATTACATACTTTACACTATTTTCATTTCAATGCAAAGGAGTCAGTAAACAGAGAACACAATTTTTATGGTTAATCAATTGAGATATTAAGTGACAAGTTTTATAAGTACTGCTTCACCCCTCCCCTCTCAGTCTTTACTTTCCATACATTATTCCAACAATTGGTATTAGAGCTTTTACTCTTGAGTTGTATGGTTTGACCACCTGAGAGTTAAAGATCCTAGTCATGGAAATTTATTGGAAATATAACATATTTAATGGTCTTGAATATTAATTGGAAGATCCAAGAGACGTAATCACTAATTTGAAGAAGAAACTTGAAATATCTCTAAGGACTAGACTAATAATTTATGATTAACTAAAGTTTACATAAGAGAAAGTTGACAAACTTGAAACAACATCTGAAGGAAGTGTTACTGATGAATCTGAAATAGCTATAAAAGAGTTATTGGAAAAGAATGATACACTTACCAAGCAGTGGGATCTAATGAAGATAGATCTTGAAACCAACATGATAACGATGAATGAGTTGATTGAAGGAAAAAGGATTGCTGAAGATGAAAAGAAAATGGCAGAAGATGACAAAAGACAAGTTGAGATGAAGCTACTGGAAAAATATAATGAGATCATGAGAATGAAACAAGTTCACTATGACATGGTTGATCAACTTATGAGTGCAAATCAAGACAATACTAGAAAATAATTTGAACACCAAGCAGTGAAAGCTGAGATTGAAAGAATGGCACTAGTAAATTTGACTTCAAATTTTGACGAAAATTGGTCAAAATTTTGACAGTAATTGGTCGAATTCACGACCAAACCTTTCGTCACTTTTTTTTGTCGACTTTTCGATGTTTTTATTATTGGTCGCAATTGCGACCAACATTGAGGTCAAAATTTTGACTATAGCTCTTGTTTAATTTGACAAGAATCACCGTCGAAATCTTGGTCCAATGGTCAAAATTTTGACCAATGTTTGGTGGAAATGAGCCTTGACGTTGGTCAAAATTGCGACCATCCCATTGGTGGAAACCATAGGATTCAAGTCGAAAGCTTTAGTGGAATGGTCAAAATTTTGACCACTGTTTGGTGGAAATGAGCCATGACATTGGTCGCAATTTCCACCATCCCATTGGTGGAAACCATGGCATTCTCGTTGAAATCTTTTAGTGGAATGGTCAAAATTTTGACCACTATTTGGTGGAAATGAGCCGTGACATTGGTCAAAATTTTGACCATCACATTGGTGGAAACCATGACATTCTCGTCGAAATATTTTAGTGGAATGGTCAAAATTTTGATCGCTGTTTGGTGGAAATGAACCGTGACATGGGTCGAAATTGCGACCATCCCATTGGTGGAAACCATAGGATTCTTGTCGAAAGCTTTAGTGGAATGGTCAAAATTTCAACCACTGTTTGGTGGAAATGAGCCGTGACATTGGTCAAAATTTTGACCATCACATTGGTGGAAACCATGGCATTCTCGTCGAAATCTTTTAGTGGAATGGTCAAAATTTTGACCTCTGTTTGGTGGAAATGAACCGTGAAATTGGTCAAAATTTTGACCATCCCATTGGTGGAAAGCATAGCATTCTCGTCAAAATATTTAGTGGAATGGTTGAAATTTTGACCAATCTTTGGAGGAAATGAACCATGGCATTGGTCGAAATTTTGACCAATGTTAATTTTTTTTAAAAAAAAATTTGACCAATTAATTTTTTTTTTAATTCTACTTGGATTCAACTGTGTAGTTTTTTGAGTCAAACTCATTGACCTTTGATTCATGAGTAGTGCTTTACACCAACCCATCTCTCATGAGAATGAATGGAACACTTAGCACTCATTGGCTCTAGGTGATGCTCACAGAGGTGAAGCACTGGGACTTCCCAGGAGGTCACCCATCCCAGTACCACTCCAGCTAGAGCGCACTTAACTACGGAGTTTCCTCCATGGTTAAACCCACTCTGCTTGCATCCTCATTTGCAAAAACTTCACCAAGTGTTTTGCCTTATGAACCATCCATTAGAAATCCCCTTAAGCTCATCAACTGATGAGCTTAAGGGGCTTTCTAATGGATGGTTCATAAGGCACAACACTTGGTGAAGGTTTTGGAAATGAGGATGCAAGCAGAGTGGGTTTAACCATGGAGGAAACTCCGTAGTTAAGCGCGCTTGA